>JABASH010000869.1:0-32258 GCA_019776445.1 Tomocerus maximus | reverse complement strand
TTACAATGACTAAGCATATATTAAATGCAGCTGTTTAAATATTACTACTTAAAAATCTAACTAACTATATCTTGCAATCTTTCAATGTTGTAAGTTGCAAACTGTACCTTATTAAAATATTACCTAGTTATGTTACTTATACTTACTATAATATACTGTATGTACTAAATTTGTATTTCAGATTGAATGAAAATTATCAGATGTAAATTGCAAATTAATCGATCCTATATTTCAAGGCATGAAAAGACAAAAGAAGTCGGGAAAGTGGTGATTGCACTATTAAATTTCAAAATCAAGACTAAGACAACACTATTTGCGGAAGTAAAGTTGCTTACAATCAAGAATGTACATAATGCGATTTAGTGTTTCAAAATTAATAGAGACAAATTGATTTATTTCATGTACTGATAAAAGTCAACTTTCAAGATCAAAAGGAAACTATTTTGACTGTCCCATCCAGCTTACTACTGAGATTTGTCTGAAAGAGAAGGTAGGGTATATTTATAAGAAAATATAAGACTAAATGGCTGAAAATAGCAGTTTTGGAACATCATTGGGAGGAGGGTCTAATGTCATAGTGACTTCATCGGCTTGTGTCAGCCAAGGAGATTCGGCTGTCGGAGTGGTGAAAGTGACAACCAATACACCTAATGTTGTTTTTCGGACTAGTGGTGGAGACCTGGTTGCAGGTCAAATTTCAACTTCCGACATAAACTCTATTAACGTAAATCTTCCAGATTCTGTGACGTTACCACCGCCTTCTATAGTCCAGGTTGGAGCAAATAACGGTACTTCTGCAAGTGTAAAAAAGACTTCATTTCAAATCACCAGTGTGACTGTAGATTCCTCTGCAAGTAATGACGGTGGGGATGACTCTGCCGATGATCTCGATGAGTCACATACTGAAGATAGCTCCGATGTAGCCACCGGTATGTAAAAATATGCATTCTTAATGTCCAGTGCCCTTTGCACTCTTGCTTTGTAATGTTCATGTTTACCAATATCGATTTCTTGGTTCTATTCCAGTACCTACCACGTACAACATTCAGTACAAGAGTGCTACACTTGCGTATATGTTACTCTTTATTGTTCTATTTCTAGAGGAGCTTAATAGAGTTGCAGTGTAATTTACAATCTGCACATTTTGCTGATGATAATAGGAGTAAATGACTGAACTTGAAGCATTAGACCTTTTGTAGACTTAAATCAATCTAACGATTTCATTTGTTCCGATTTAATTATATGTGTATTTGCTATATCGGCGTTATGTTGCCCAAATGACAACTTAGTTGGTTAGGTTAGGATATAAGCTGTCTTCCTCATTCGGTATTAATATGCTGAACCACTGTATTTATTATATTTAAAGTACTATTATTCAATCAAAACTTTCGTTAGGGAGATCTGATATGACGTTTTAAAACGTTCCTAGTTTAGTAAGGTAGTTCAGAAATTAGGTATGAAAAATTATTTACATTCGAAAGCGTAATGAATAAATGAGTCTCCAATTATCATTACCATTTGTTTCGTAACGTAATAGTGTGTGTCCATTACTTAAAATTATATTTTTTCAACTGAGATAGATCTTTTAAGTATTGGTTTATGTAATCTCTGCTGTTAAAGTTAAATAAATATATCTGCTGTTAATTATGTAGAATAGATTATAGATAAATGTTAATATGCGTCATGTGTAGTGTATCGTAGTTATGATAATTTAATAATAATACATATATAAAAATTTAAGCTTGGTCATCATCCGTCATCGTTGGACGGACTGCCCAAATGCGCAAAGGGGCATGAAACATGATGAGTCTCCGCATTACAATTGGATATAGAAATTTCTTGCTGGATGCTTATTGCCTACCTTTCGTAACTGAGTATCAAAATGTTGGGACCTACTAATTTTTATAAAATCTTGTTTCAGATGTGTCTCGTAACACAAGTGAATCTCGTGGAGGGGTCGGTTCAAATTTAGCAGACGAAAATTTTACAAGAAACGATATCTTTTTTAATTCGGCACCACCAAGCGCAATGAGTTCGGCTCCCGTTATTCCTACGAGCTCGCAGTACGGACTGGCAATTGTTCCTGAAGGGGGAAATCCTCCTGGAGAACCAATTGCACCACCAGGAATAATTCAAAGTGAAAGCCATATAGTAGGAGAAAAAAGTGACCAGGATAAAGACCACGTTCACAACAGGTAAATATAATGAAAAATAGTTTGGTTAAAAAGGTTTTATTGATTAAAAGTCCAATTTATTGTCTATGTTGTGTACAACATTTCTAGCTTTTACTTTCTAGCTTTTTAAGATATTTCAGTATTAATTAACCTAACATAATTAACAGTAACAGTTACTAAACTAATTGTGATTTCCCTAAATTCCAGATTTAAAGTCGTAAAAATAGTAAGTACGGAACCTTTCAAGAAGGGAAGGTGGATGTGTATGGATTATTTTGACCATACAACTACAACAACTGGGACGACATCATCAACAATATCTATAAAAGACAACAATGTTCCTCAAATACAACCTTCGCAGCATCAACAACAACAACAGCAGCAACATCAGCAACAACAACAACAACAGCAAATGAATGTCTCGCAACAACCCATTCAGCAAATGTCGCAACACCAGGAAATGATTAATGTAAACCTAAATAATGTCCAGCAGCAACAAGGGTCCAATCTTCCTATGAATGCCTCGCCGCCGCAGCAGCAACCGAATATGACTAATAACGCACCGATTTTGGGAGAGAATCAGCAGACTGTTATTCAACAACAGCCACAGCAACATGTCAATATGACTGTTCAACAGCAACAAATTTTGCAAAATGAACAAGAAAATTGTATAAATTCAAATGGACTAAGTTTAAATAATGGAAATAATAGTGGAACCTCGTATCATCATCTAAATCATAATCATAGTGTACATAATGTGAATCACGTATCGGCCTCGACTGTGAACGCAAATCCGACTGCTGCCGATGTTTCTAACTTTAGTGCAACGGTTCAACCGACAATTCCAAATCAAAATGTCGGTGGTGTGAATGTTAACGCGAGTGTGTATCAAAGTCAACCGCCTCAGCAACAGCAACAGTATTATACCAATTCAGCCATCATTAGTGGTATGCGTAGATAGTAGAAAAAATTATCTTATACATTTATATATTATTAATAACCACTTGTGCTATTCCGTCCAGTTAATGTACATATCAAATGCTTGTAAATTTTGTGATGTGTTAGTTTAGTATTTGTATAATTTATTGTTACATTCTATTGTTTGATTATAATATTTTTTGGGTTCAAATTAGATTTTATTCATTTACCAAATACTATTATTTAACAGATTATCTGGTTTTGCTAGACGAAGGGTTTGTTTTTGTGAACGAAAAGTATGTATTGTAGTGGTAAAACGGGTAATACCCTATTTATTCGTAACTGTTTTCCCAAGATATTTTACCTAAACACTAATACCAGCCAGTTGAGAAGAGAAACGACGTATTTTACGTATTGTTTATTTATTACTAATATTAATTTTGTTCACAAAGTTGCGATTAAGATGAGGGTTATTGTAGTGTGGGTGGTCTATTAGTTTATCAATATAGTTTCGTGATAAAATCCTGTGAATTTACGTTAATCTAGGGGATTAAGACAGTATATATCATTTAGATATTTGTATAGACAAAATCCGAATAACTATGAACTACCTTAGGTGTTTCCCAACAGTTTGACCAAATTATTAAGAACTATGAGACCTATGCTACTAGGTATCTTTTAAAAAGTCAGGGCATTGTGTTGTTTTGCTTTCACTTTGATTTTTAGCTATTGCTTTTTATATGTTTGACTCGAGGCTAGTTTTGAATGTTATTTGCGTAGTTCAGATTTTAGGTGAATGTTGAAACCATTTTATGATATACCTTTGACTTTTTAGGAGGATTAGCCCAAAAGCAGAATAATCAACAACAAAGTATACCTGTCAGTCAACCACAACAAGGAACGAATCAACAACAGTCTTTGCAGCAACAAAGTCATCAAATGACGGTTCCTCAAGGACAACCTCAACCCCAACAGCAAATCAGTCAAATGAGCCAACCATCGGCTCCTGCCCAAAATTATAGTGAACCAATGCTGTCTCAACCTGTGCCGCCTCAGCAGATGCAGCAACAGCAGCAACCCCTTCAACAACAATCTCAACAGCATTTGCCAGCCCAAAGTCTACCACATGGAGCGGTAGCTCAAATGACTTCGACTGTGCCCATGGCTAATACGGCTAGTGCCACCACCACAACCTCGCATACCGTTCAGAGCCTTGGCCATAATATGATGCAACAGAACAAACCTGCATTTATTAATCCTCCTCAACAGCAACAACAACCACAACAGCAGCAACAGCAGCAGCAGCAAACGAGTAGTCCCAATCCGAATCAGTATCAGCAGCAACCCCAACAACCTCCTCAGCAACAGCAACAGCAGATGATGCCTCCGACGTCTCAACAACAGATTCAAATGACTTCTCAATCTCAGCAAACTGCACAACCTTCTCAACAGCAGCAGGCTTCCCAAACTCAATCTCAACAGCAATCGCAACAAAATTATCAACAGAATATGATGATGCAAGGTATGCCTGCTATTCATCAACACCATATGCAGCAAATGAATACCACTGGAGTCAACCAACATTCAATGCAAATGGCTCCGTCCCAGCAACCACCTAATCAAAGTATATACATGTGGAATACATTTTATATTGTTCTATTCTTCCGATGTGCAGTTTACGGAAGTGCATATTAAAGATTTCCGTATTATAGGAAATGATATAATAATATTTTTTTGCTTTAGGTCAAGGAATTTATTCCCAGCAAGGACAACTAATGAATACAATGCAAATGAGTGGAGCTGGTATTCCAATGCAACAGAATCCGCCTCAAATGATGCAACAACCTCAACAACAGATAATGCAACCTCAGCAAATGATACAGCAACATCAAATTGTTAATCAACAACAGCAACATCATCAGCAGCAACAGCAGGGACATATGATGACAATGCCTCAACAACAAACCATGGTACCACAGACGACTTCGACGGCTCCTCAGCAGCCTATAATGAATCAACCTCAAATGGTTCCACAGATAATCCAGGCAAGTTGTCCGTGTTTTCAGTTTTCACAATTTTTCAAATCTGTCTCAAGTTGTCTCATGAACAAATAATATTTAAATAATTTAAGTGATAATCATTTCTAAAATTATTATTTTCATTTGTAAGTAGTGCATGTCAACAATATATTTGTTTTAAATAGAATTCTCAAATGGGAACAATGGTCTCGCAACCCCAAATGGTAAATCAAACAAATATGATATCGCAGACTCCCGGGATGATGCCGCAGACGAGTTTACCCCAGCAAACAATGATGCAACAACTTCCACCTCAAAATAATTATCAACAACAAGCTCAACCACAGACAATCAGTTCGCAGAGTACCATGGTATGTCTTATCACACTGATATACAAGAATTTAATTTTTTTTTTACATAAAACAACATTAACCTGCATGAAATTTATACATTTGTGTTTTTGAATTTCAAAATAAAGGACGCTAATCTTTTCCAGCAACAACAGCCCATTATTCAATATTCTCAGCAGCAGCAAACACCAATGGTACCGCAACAGCAAATGATGTCACAACCTCAAGCTAATACACTTCCGCCTCAGATGGTAATAAAACAATTATTAATTATTTCATTCTCATATTGTCTTCTATTAAAATCTCCTGAATTACATTATATCTAGATTATGTTCAGCTAAATTTTCTTTGCCTTGCATAAATTATTTTGTTTTTAAGAGTCAACCAATGCAACAAGGACAAAACCAGCAGTCTCAACAAGTGCAACAAACAATATCAGCATCACAGCAACAGACTTCTCAGCCTCCGCCTGCACAGCCTCAACAACAGCAATCTCAACAAGCCCAGATGGGGATAGCCCCTACTCAGCAAATTTATCAAGCTCCGAATCAACCTATGCAAAACACTCAGGCGAACGTTGTATCCAATTTAGGCAATATACAACAGATGCATAATATATTACCAACTGGGAATACAGCTGCCAATCCAGTAAGTTGATTGTGGTTATCAAACTAATTTTTGAACAATATATTGCGTATATACTATGTGACATCTGAATATACATATTTTATTTATTAGTAGTGTTATTATAATTATCTGTCTTCCAGTAGCTTACGTCTTGCCTGGGGAAATACAGTATATCACAAAGACTTTTTATTAACCTCATAACTTTAAAAAGCTATACACTTAATTACATAAGCGCAATAACAAATACGTTATGCCATTCGGTGTATTCAAGTTTTATTAGGTGTTTAACCTTATATAAAGTTTAAAGTGATATAATTTGTAGCTCAAGTCAAGTAAACTTATATTTTATTATCGTAATCGTATGATATATTTCTGTAGGCAGGCTGCCTATCCACATCCAAACATGACATCGCCTAAATACACCTGTCATAGGCCAAATATATTCGACAACTTTTCTTAGATAAATTAATCTGATTATTCATAAATGTATTATATTTCTGGAGTGTTTCTGTAAAATTTCAAAACATGTACAAATTTTTGTAAACAAAATGTACAATTTTCTGTACAATTTAGATGATTTTCGTCTCGCAGGTTCAAAATAATTGAGGAAATCTATTTGGTCTAGGACAGTTATAAAGGCCATGTATCAGTAAAATAAAATCTCAAGGCTCAATTTTGACGATTGGACATTGTTAAAGAAGACTATTGAATACGAAATACAAGTTTTCAACTATTGATACGAATAGGATAGGAAGACAAAAAAGAATTTTCATTTTTGAACAATTTAGCTTGGCTCAAAAGAACATTGCATGTAATTGTTCACTTATAACTATTTTGTCGAGAATTTGGTGTATTACTCACGTTTGAGTATTTATTGATATGTCAAAATTAGCCTGATCAAAAGTTAAAAAATTTATCAGGCGATAAAAATGTGACGGAATATTCCAATTGGAGACTTTAGCATCTACGTGTTTTGAATGTACTAAAAAGATTGTGGAAGAACTATTCTTCCCTTCGTGAAGGACTAGCAATCTTTTATGAGAAATAATTATCTAATCACATTATATTTACTTTTTGGGTAAGAGTAGAGTAGATCTCATGTCCTTTAATAATGACGTCATAAATATTTTCTAGTCACGATAATACTATTTCCTTCAATCATATGTGATATGTGTATCCGCGACAGAAATAGATAGCCACACCTTCTACATATACCTTACAAACTAAAATGCAAGTATTATTAAGCAAAGCTTGTTAAGGTAAAATATAGTTTGTATTTTGCATAGCTAAAACGTTATGATAAAAATCTGTAGACGGCAATGACACCTTAAGATCTGGAGTAGAGATAAAGAATGGATAACAAAAGGTTGGTTTTACCCTGCAACGAGAAATGACGTATTGCCGTAATTAATAGGGTTTTTGTAGGTATTCTGCACAATATGCTAACATAAGTTTCGATAGTGTTGCAAAGTCTGTTTGAGAGTTAATGTAGCGTGAGTCGTGAGCACAATAAGCTATTTATTTTATTTTTGTGTTTTGTGAATAAGGAAGGCTATAAAACTAGTAGTGGGACTAATATGGAATGTGAATATTGCATGATGCCGTAAAACATCATTGAGAGCCACCATGGCACTAATAGGCTGTTGACATAGATTTTGTGGGATGTTTCTAGATTGCACTGGATATAGCCATTGTACCTGCCTACATTTATCATAGCATAAACCCATTACTAATTAAAAGTAATTGACAATAATTAGCAGCTTTCAGGATTTTAAAACATAAATGTACGACAATACTAATTTTAGGACAGTAATATTATTCAAAATTAACTATATTATGTAGATTGTTGTTTGTACAAATAGTCGCACTCGTCGGGAACAAAACCTGGTTGTAGATGGCAATTGCCCTGGGTATATTTATACATTGCTTTGCTGATGTCTATATCTAAATCTGCCGTAATAAAAATAAACTCATTATCATTTGAAAATAATGAATAAGACAAAATGCAGCATTTCAAAAAATAATGTCCAAACCTTGAACTGTAGTAGTTATTAAAAGAAATCGTAATGTCATTCGAAAATGTTTTAACTTAAAATAGAACTGCTGTGTAAAAGTCAAGAAGTCTTTGTTTCTAGATTGCACTGGAGATATACATTGTGTGACTGCATAAAATCATGGTATAATTAGTCATGATTACCAATAAAAAATAACGAATATAATTAGTAACTTTTAAATTTTCTGCGTAATGTATTCAACATGAAAATCAGTCTATTTGTCTCGTAATAGTATTCATTTTTAAAAATAGTTAGTATTTTGCGACTCCTTTTTCCAGATTGCGCTGGTTATACCAGTGTAACTGGTGTCTATTTATGTATCTGAGCATTAACTCATTACCAATTAAAAATAATGTGGAATGGGGAAGGAATGGTAACTTCCAGTATTTCGTAAAATGATCTAGGAAATTGTTCATGCCATGCGAGTCTCTTAATATCATTCGAAATTTTCTATAAATAGATTGGAGTGCAAATGTCGTCAGGAACAATGCCTCTTCAAGGTGGAAATATGGAAATGATGAACACAACAACTACCGGCAATACACCATCTGAACAACCATCTCAGCAACAGCAGCAAAATACAGCACCTGCTGAAAATATTGTCCCTATTCCAAACCAAGCATCATCTCAGCAATCGAACGTAACTTCTTCTACTACCAGCCAACCAAGCTTAAGTACTCTCTCGTCATCGTCCAGTGTAGCTGTTGATAATCAGCAAAATGCAAATCCGGTCGGCAAAGTTGTCGAAGATGGGACGACGCAGCCTACACCGAATACTGGTGGAGAAGATGGTGACAGGTTAGCATTTGCTACATTTTATTTTATTGCTTTGTCGTATTATGCGTACAGTGAATCGTGGATTGATTGACCCTCGAGACATTCTTTTAAGATGGATACCAATACCAATGCACTGGTTTTAACTGGTTTGCCAACAAACTTGCTATTTAGCATACAATGGGATTAATTAATAATGTGCCTCAGGGTACGGTGTCATTATACCTGAGTAACGTCATGAAGAAATGCATGGGCATATAAAACGCACTAATGCGACGGTCGGTATAGGTGTGATTATACGTAAAACAGCATCAGCAAAGCAGCACATACTGCAGGTGTAAGAAATATGGCTCATTCATGTAACAATTCATGTGATTGCCACATTTAACGCTCGATTTTTACACATAAGCAATGAGCAAATAAACTTTTATATACCATAAAACAATGCAGAAGAAAAATAATAGTGATAAAATGCAAACAAAATGGGTATTCCAATAATCTGGTTGCAGTTCCGGTTCCGATGTCAATGCCACGTTACCAATGCACCAAGAGTTATTTTTGTAATTTTTTTGTGGTTCCATTTCGCCTCGAATTTCCAGAAAACACAATATATCAATAATAAGCCAACTATACTGAACAAATCTGTAAATTTTTATATTTGACAGATATATTATATGTAATCCTAAAACCCCAAATATTCTAATAAGGATTAGGATGTAGTTTAGTGTAGGGCCCTTAGTGGAACGTGGAACTAGCAAAAATGTAGCTTTATTGCAGAGAATGTGTCTTCTACATTTATTTACACTCATTTGTGTTGCTGTATAAGCGCTGGTAGTATTTAAGGTTCCCCTTCCTTGTTATACATTACTTACTATTGTTTCTTTTGTAGTGGAGTGGATTTAGAAAAGCAATAGGTTCGGTTAAGTAGGTCATCAAACTTGTGTAGCATGGCTTTTCTGAGATGTAGTAGGCTATTCTGATAAGAAGCTAAGAATGGAATCATGATGTGGTGCGGAGTTATTCGACTAAAGCTCTTGTTATTTGCAGCTCACTGAAATCTTGTTTTCGAGACGGGACAAAACAAGCTTATCTTTTCCATAAGTGTTTTTCAGGAACTCATGCCAACTTTTGATGATTTCATGATTTCAACAACTAAATACTTATTTCTAAGCGTAAGCTTACGTTTATTATTATTACTGGTGAAGCCATAATATAACTTATACTCTTCTCAAAGAAGAATTCTTACTTCAGAGAATTTCATTATCACACAAAAGATGGAAATGTAGCGTTAAACTATAATTGTAAACTACATCATGCTGAAAGTAAAACCAAACCGCATGAGATAAGTTGTAAAGAATGAGATTACAAGACAAATTCAGACAATTCTAGGAACTAAGGTTTTGTTTCTGGTGATGATGTTTCCTTCTTATTTCAATGTACGTAGTGGTAGTATGATATATTTTAACTTATATATAGATAGACTGCCATGTCGAGGAAATTGAGATTGAAGCTGACAAAAAGAGCATAACTTCCTTGAAAAAGAATTAATATTAATAACTTCTGAGCATTGGATATCTGGAGATATGCCTTCCTGCTTATAATTATTTAATCATTTCCGTAATGTTTCACAAAACTTTTTCGTACGATATAATAATTGATCGCATGAAGAAATGCAGACTATGTATTCGAGTAAAAACCCAATCTTGTAAGCGGTAAGGTAAAGGTTTCAGCACAAGTCACGTTATCACTTTTAGACATGTTACGAATTGCTATTGAACCCGAACCCATTTTACAGATGAAAAGTAGATAGCAATTAGCAAAGCGTTAGCACTCTCTATACATCGTATATACGTGTATAAGTAGTACATGGCCACTATATATTTAGAATATTTAGCAGATAAACTCTTATGGTTGGTCTTATATAGTGTATATTGTATAGTTGGAAAGACTTGTCTAGTGCAATGTGGTTGGGAATTGATTGGCAGCATAAGTATCTGTATGCACTTGGTCAATTCCCCAAGTTCAAAAAAGTTGACTACCTATATTATATCTGCTAAGTACTGCACTTACATAGTGTACGTTAAATGAAGACAGTTTGATTCAATGAATTTGTATTTGCGAATTCTTTATTTGTATGAAAATTAATATTCGTTTACAATCAACGAGGTTTTAGTTTATGTAATAAATGTTTTTCATGTCCTATCCGAATCTGATCGGATTATGTCTGGGTGGTTGTAGAAAGTAATTTCCTTGTATTCAGCAAATTTTGTATATAGTCTGGATTGATATAAATAAAAGTTCAAAATAGATGATCTATACTATGTAATAACTAATAAGTTATCGCAGTCAACCCAGAACATTACTCATCATGGTCCTTGCGTCGCAACTTCGCAAGTGAACTGAACGCTGACGCTTAATAATTAAAATTCATGGTCAAATTAAAGATGATAGTGTGATCTACGTTTTATGTTTTCAAACCTAAAAAACTCGAATGAATGGTAATTAAGGCACTAACAGTTGATCTATGATTTCTTGTGTAGTTAAGTTGGCTGAAAATAGTACCAAAACGATAACCACACTGAAATTAGTAAAAGCGTTCGATGTTTATAGAGTATGCTTTGATGCTTTGTATGTTTTGTTAAAATAGATAATCTGGTTTCGCTCAAAAATGTTATATGAACGTAAAGTATTGATAATCGGCAACTGTTTCACTTTATGTTCTTTAGCTTGTCTTAGGCAATCCAAGCTGAGTTGTTATAAAAATAAAAACTAGATTTAGCTGGAATATTGCAATATTTTACCGAATTGGAGCACTAATAACTGGATAGTTAATTTTATGCTCAAGTGGTAGGGAGTGAAACTTCGTAACTTGATTTACGCATTTAGTAAGTATGTGGGTCTTGGTTGGCATATCCTTATCTTTTGTGTTGATATTTAGGCGAACTATTTAAATAACTTCCATCAGCAGTCAAAAATAAGTACAAGTACAAAATCGATACAGAAAAGTACACTTAATATACTTAGTAATAACTTAGTAATGCCTAAAAGTTGAAAGGAAATCTTTAAATGGTTTCGTTTTGGTGGCTGAGTTGCCCTTTGATTGAGAATGCTATACCGGTTTTTTGAAATCTTCAGGCGAAAACGTGCAGGTGTGTTTTTACATCTCTGTGGACTGAATAATATTATCGTGAATGGAAATTTTTTTCCTTGATATTGTTTATATATTATGTTAATTATTAGGTAGATAAGTATGTGAGTCATGGCATGATACACTAGACAGACAGAAGTTTCAGAAGAATTGTATACCTGTACATGAATAGGACATGTTGTAAACAGGCAACTATTAGCTAATCCAACATTTTAATTCACAACGAGGTTTGCTTTGCTTTCGTTGGCAAACGTCAAGTTGAATTGAGATTTTGAGATTGAAGCGCTGAAGAGCTACGAACTGAGAGCCAGTAGGAACTAGTATGAACTAGTAAAATTAAGACAAGACATGAGTAAGGCGATCTAATGAGAGGGATATTACCTAGAAGAAATCAGATTAGAGTCGAAGGAGACGAGGAGGAGCTGCTCAGTTGTTCTTTATAAAATAGGTGGAATTAACAGTTCAGTTCAGATTGTGAGCATGCCAAAGCTAACAGAATACATAATGAAGGAGACGGTTGTTTTCGAGGCGCCATGCAGTCTGTTGAGAACAATCGACAATGAGAACACAGAGAAGGATTCTTCGAAAGGTTGCCTTGCCATGAATTTCATCAGTAGTTCACTTCAATGAATATTATAATATGCGTTTATTCTGTTCTACATAAATGCTTGTAATTTAAACTACAGAAACATATGTATACTTGTCATTCTATAGGTTATGAGTTTGGATCTCTCAACTCGCTCCACCAGTTGTATTTATTAGACATAATAAAGTTAATTTAGCCATTTCATTGTGCATTGCATTGAGCATTCTTGTTCGTTTTTATTCTCTTGAGTGCACTGAAGGGGCTCTGCCAACTTAAGCGTTAAAAAATGTCGTTTAAATTTAAATGGTTATAATAATTAAATGGGACAGTCGAGTGTAAAGAAGAAAGTTCAAAAGGTTTAAACGCTGATGTACATTTTCATTACTCTATCGAACTGGAGGACGAAAATACTCTTGAGCAGTCATGAATTAGTACATAAATCACTAAAGGATTTACGGAATGACTTCTTAGGATGTTTATGTAGATGCATATTTTATGCCTATTGGTAGGTGCCTTTGCTAATTTAGGTCTTGGAGTGCTTTTGTATGATTTCGGGATCATGTTGTCAGATTTTGGAAGTTCCAACTGAAGCGCAACTACTTGGAAGTGTTTTAGGGCATATAGAGCAATTAGAGTAGACAAAGCATAAGACTAACCATGTCAGTTAGAAGTATCAAGTCACGTAGAAATACTGGGAAGGTGTTTTAGCTCGGTTCGGTTTACTTAAGAGTGGACTGGACGTTGAACCCGTAAAAGTAGGTAAAATGTCTTCTGGTATGTTCCTCCGGTAGTCTTTTATGTAGTCACATATAGTAATTAACTGAACTGAAAACAGCAATACACTACACTTACACTACAATCCCCTTGTAAGTAGGGTAGAGAGAGGTAGGTAACGGGTAACGTGAACGGAAAAACTTTCTTACATGTACTATAAATATATGTACGCATTTGCTAAGCTCGTGTGCATGTGATGGTAAACCGAAGAGGAGGTATTCATTTCTTTTGCTGCTGCCAAAAACTAAAACATCGGGAACCTACTTTCTATAACAAGTCGAGTAATTGTGTTGATTTAATGGCGGGGTTTTCTCCGTACTGCGTATTATATAACCTGACTTTAATTTCTAGTAGAAATGAGTGATGATTTTGTTGTTGTGCGTGAGAACTGACATGACATAAATGTGGGCTTTGTATTATCTCACATTAGCAAATCAACGCAATGGCATGGCTCAACAAAATATTGAAGAGGTCCCTTACCTTACCTATATTACATTTATTTGCATTGCGGAAGGGATGGACTTGTGCCCAGTCTTGTGAAGGTAGTTCATTTTCGTTAGAATACTTAGTTTGCTTGTTTTGTATCACAACACTTGAGACTTCAGTCACTTCAGTATTTTCTTACAAGTCGTTTCCCTACTTTTTTCTTTTTCAGTTGGGGTTTCTATTTACAGTTCTGTTTTTATTTCGAGTTCACTTGTCCTATCTAATTTATTACAAACTTTGTTAATTCTGAACTCAAGATGCATTTTTACTACTTAAGATGCTTGCATTTACATTTAGGTCCCATCCGTCTTCAGAAATTCATGGATTGTGTAAAGAGAAGCGACATGAAAATAGAGTACTTTTATGTATGTGCATATATTATATATAGCTGGCTCCAGTCGATAATGAGCCACCAGACTAAGTATGGCAAAAGTATGTCTGTTTTGCGGTAGTGATTTGGAAATAATTTAGAAGAACAACGAATTTTTACGAGTATTACTGTCTAGCTTGACTTTTTCTCTTTTTCATTCTTTAAATAGGATAGTAGTTGTGTAAAGTTTAATTTGAGTTGGGGTTTACCATCCGCCAAAGGCAACGTTAATTAATGGGTATTCATTCTACAGATGTGCGTATAATAAAGAAAGCTGGGTAATTCTCCGTATTCATTTCTAGTAGTAAAATATTACGTCAATCTTTACCAAGTTGTTGGTGGACTTAATAGTTTGATCTCATGCATACAAAATACAGACTGGTTAAATTTTTTTACTAAGTGTTTATTTCCTTTGATTACGTCTTGTCTTGTTTCGTCTGGCTTACATTTATGTGGGCTGTGTGTATCACTCAATATGTCTATAATTTTGTTTACGAACATGGCTTGGTTTTTCTCAATCGTTCTCAAATTCTAGTTAGACAAAAATCTAGATCTCAATTTAATTCTCAATCATAGTGGCATTTTCTTTGATGCGCTAAACATACTTATTTAGGAATGATTGTGTACTCCTACATATGCTATATATGTATAGGTATCATGTATGCACGGAATATGATTGTGTGTTCGGTTTGTCTTGAAAAGTACTAAATGTATTTTGTTAAGATTAAAATATGCAAATGTATACCTTCAAATAAATGTAGTAGCCACTCTAGCTACTAGCTAGCTACTATGAAAATAGTGACGTATACGAATGTTCTGAGTACTTTGTGTTTGGTATCGAATGTATTGCCTTGATTTCTTTGAATTTTCTATTGCTGATAGCAGGTTAGGTTATCTACTCGTTTATGGTACTAAACACGCTATTCTACTCTCTGCAATCGTTATAAATAAGCCAAAAAGTTAGAAGTGTTGTGCAGGTGTGTTGTGTTAGTGAATTGCAGTAGAAGAGGTAAATACTTAATGAAAAGGTAAATGAAATATCAAACAAAAAGTACAGCAAAGTTAGGTGGGTGGGATGTACCTACATATATTATACTTATTGAGTGAGTACTCAAAACAAGCTAGTAGGGCGAACGGCAAACATGCATTCTACGAAATAATAATATTTCTTTCACAAAGCAATTTATTGGATTTGAATGTGTTGTGTACATTGTTGTTGGTTTCTGGAATCTGTAGTTCTATTATTTTCCTTCGTATGATAACGAATAATTTTGCTAACGAATACCATTAAGCATGGGGGGTTATGTTTGATGTTGCGTGGCAAAGCAAAAACAGGGTAACTCCTGACTCCTCGTAGATATCTATGCATAATGCAGTCTGCAATAATGCAACTCAACCATGTAAAAATGACGCAAAATAGAAATCGAGACTTAGGTAAGGATAATATAAAATATATGCATGCACTTTGTAATGTGTTGGTACATGCAACGTAAAAAAAATATCACGCCATGTTTACTTTGGTCAAGGAGATTAGAGAAACTTTAGACGTAATCGTAATAATCAGTGCTGATGGCTGATTGATAGTTAGATGTTCTTGAGTTTTGGGTTTTACTTATTTCTTTATTTCCCATGCTGTCATGTCGATGTAAACGTGCGATTAGCCACTGCTCCGCTTTCCTGCTCGAACGAAAACTGCATTATTTAGGTACTTATATCCTATCACGAATATGAATTAGTTTGTAACAAACGAATATTATTTCGGGTTTGAATTACTGTACACTTAAACATGCACGTCAATGCAAATGCACTCTTACTAACTGATAGATATCAGCTCTTCTTGTAGGTATGCTCATACAAACATCTAAATCAATTGAAGCACATTAATTACAATGACCGTAAGCTATTAATCTCTGTACTGTACTAACATAGTAACATATGTTCCATTTGGTTTTGCAGGTTAAATGTTAATGATGTTAATTTAATGATTTACTATCCATTTACCATTGTTGCTGCAGTTGGCAGGTTGAGTTGAAAATTAAAACATTGCAGAATGGAAAATTGGAGTGGAAATTAGTAGGAGCTTATGTAAATAGCAAACATTCAGTAAATTAAGTAAAGAGAAAAGAGAGCTTGGGAGCTATGTGAATACATTTCATGTTCATGTATTAACATTTAAACAGCAGTTGCTAGAATAGGGCATGTACTGGATTTGAGTAGCCATCATCAGTGTAAGTGAACAGCCGTCACTGACAAAAAATGGGTTTGTGTTTTACGTAAGAGGATCTATCATCTGCATTGTGTAAAAGTGTAATGTGAAAGGATGAAGGAGTGAAGAGATGAAACTGCTTTGAACTGGTTACATTTATTGGTAGGCTGAATTTGAATTGGACTTGGAGTGGAGGAAAAGGTTGCTCACACACACACATCATCATTTCAATGAAGTATCTCAGTCAGTATCTCGTATCTCAGCATCTCGCGAATAGCATGTTATTTGGTTATCCTAAACACATTCTACATTTGCATACCTTAAAGATTTGAATAATATGGTATATTATACCACTTCTAGTTTATCTTGGCTGCAATGGAAATGCAAAGTTAAATATTTATTTAGTAGCTATGTACATATAGTACATAAGGGTTGAATTATATGGATGATTGAAATCCGCCTTGTGTATAGGACATTATATTAATCATGCAATGAAATAGACATCTTAAATTGTGATTAATATGTTTAAATATTTGTGTCTCTGCCTGATATGTCAATACAGATATCGTTAGTTGGGGAGTTATTTATGGATGGCCACCATACTAGAATTGGCTGTGACTTGGATGACTGAATTAGAATGCGAATAAATAGGATGTGTCTTGTCTGACAGTTTGGCTTGAAGTTCATGTTCTTTAGCTAGCAGATACAATCCTGTTGAAGGAGACTGGTGAAAATAATTTATTGGATGGTATGGTAGCATGGTAGGCATAGTTGACGATGACCTTTACCAGGGTTTAAGGATGCTATGAAATGAAATGAGCTATGTGCACTGAAAGGCAAACGAAAAATTGGTTGTGTACAGTACACTATAACACTTTTATTCTAATGGAATTGGATTGGATGAAGATGCATGGAGCGACAGAGAGATGGGAACGATGGGATAGGCTAAGAAGTTGAGGGTTAAGGCTACCATGGCTTAGCAGCATGGATCACTAAGTTTTCTTTGGTGTTGGAGTTAAGTGTAAGTAATGCAAAAAATGGTTGATGCTCGTAAAATTGCAAGTGTATTTAGTCTTAGTCAAGTCAAACTGAGCAAGCTCTGCCATTTTCAAGGTGACATTTCGTTGGAGTTTTAGAACTCACTTGCTCTTTCTCTCTGTCTCTCTGACTCTTTTTCTCTGTACATGCTATTACTTATTAGCTTTGTCAGTCCATGCTCTGTTACCAAGTTAAGAATACAAGAAGGTAGAAAAGTCACTCAGAACAAAATCAAGTGATTTCGTATGAGCTTGAACTTGAGTCATTCTCAAAGAGCATGATGGGTATATAGAGAAGGAGGCATATACATACTGGGCTATAAAAACTTTTCTTGTGCTTAAGTTAACGTGCAGTAAGTCTTTCAGCTGTAGCAAACTTCCGTATTAACTACTGCAATAAATAGATTTACAACCTAACTATTATTACCACGTACCTTGTCTAGTAATATATTCCAGTAGACAATCTGGCGAAAGCTCTTTATTGAGAAATTTCAACTTGTTTTCGTGTTACATGACTTACTTCAAAACTACAGATACATGGTGTTGTAAAACACTTGCCTTAGCCGTATGCATGCAAATGTGTCTTTTGGCAAATGACATCATGCAGTTAAATGAAATGGAAATTCTAGTTGTTAGGGAATTTCTTAGAACACCGAATTACTTACTACTCCGCATAGAATTGATTGTGCAATAACATTTTGATGGTCATTTAGTAAAGAGTCCTATAGTAGTCTAGATTCTTTCTTAAGGACTGGCAATTGTTTTATGGGATTGAATCTGTTGTACTATAATAACCATTTAATGATTTTGGTTAGGGTTAGGGTAAGTATTGTGTAGATGATGACGCACAAGTATTTTTAGCAATGATAAGGAATGTAAGTAGGCATTGATGTATTGTTTGAAGAATGGAATTAGAAGCATGCATGGCACTGTTTCCTGGAGTATGTCATAACAAGACAAGGAAATAATGGACATGGTTTGGTTATTTGAAAGCTAGGAAAAGCAATTTAAGTGGAAGGGCTGCATCTTAAGATGCACATTTATTGTGTTGTCATTAAAATGTTTCGGTATCAAAAATAGTATGCTTATTATTATGTAGTATGTCTGTGTGCCATGCCAAGTATTAATGGACATACTCAATGAGAAAGACAAAATTAAAGTTGGGAGAAGATGCTACAAATAGTTTCATCGCCGGATGTGGACATGAGTAACACTGGGAAATAATAATGGAGTGAAATTGCCATTGCTTTAAATATGTATTTCAGTTTTAAGGGTTTTGAGCAAGGCCAGAAGTGCTTTGTCCTCCATGTATATTTTTTAGTCATTAAGATCCTTTCAAAATTCTATTACAAGGAAATATTTTTTATGCCAGTAAATGCTCTAATTAACACGAGTTTTGAAGACGAAATAACCTTATAGCAATGTATTTAGTATTTGTTTGTTCTTAAAATATTTTGGTGCTTTGCATGATATTGTGCATATTTGTGGACAGTGCTTTCAGTTATGCATGTAATGTATATGTACAAGCTTAGATTAGTTTGTGAGAATGTTTGCTCTATTGAAACGTGACATTTCGTGAAGGATCAAAATGTCAATGATATGGAAATTATGGCTGTGCCCTTATTCCGTGAACAGAAATGCGTAGTAGGAGCGCTGGTGGGAAAAACTTATTCTGAACCTGTGACTCAAGTAAACTCCCTATTCCTATATTTTCATGTAAAGTAATGCATTTGTACATTGATAAATATTCCGGGATTTCTGAATTCAAAAAACTGTTGACTTTATATCAAATAGAAATTTCCAATTTTTCGATGAATAGTTAATAATTCGTTTTCGAAAAAAATTCTTCCTTCCTTTCCTTCACGCCTTTTTGCCTTATTCCTTCTTTTCTTTTCTCTTTTTTTTCGCTTCTCCCTTTTTCTCTCCTTCTCCCTATTTTTTCTTTATTTTTCCCTATTTTATATGGCCAAGCCAAAAATTCCCGAGTTTTTTCCACCAGCGAGTTGGAGCTGACAGAAAAAGAAATCGTTTTCTATTTGTCCTTTGTAGTGATAAGATTGAAGCAATAAAATTGAGCATACAAACTTGACATTTCTGCATAAGTTGTACGAGAGTAACATACTCGGATCCTTGTGTACTGTACCAAGAACGTGATTAGCAAACAGCAAATAATTTTGTTTAGGTTGCAATTGATCTTGAGTTTCCACGAGTTTTCGAAGATGCGTTGCAGTCCTTAAGTTTAAAATTGTTTTCCTGTGTACAATAAAGTACCTACACTACACTACAGATGAAATGAATTAATTTAATGCGAAATGAAGAAAAGCAAGAAGAGAATACTACAATGCACTCATTGGAGTAGCCATTTCATTACAAGGACTTTTGCGCTCAAAATTTTGGTACTGATCTACTGATTCAGCTACATTACACGAGGAAAACGTGCCCAGCTGTTTACATAAAAACTACAAAAATCTGCTTCTGCCTCCTCTTATCATAATTTGCAGACTAAAATATTTACATTGGTTCGTTAAAAAGGCTGAGCAAATGTTATTGCAGTTAACTAAAATTAAACGTTAATCGCTAGTTCGGAAAGTTGTGCCAATTCTGTCTTTGTTAGTAATAGAGCAGTGCTAATGCATCAGAAACAAAGCAAAAGTTAGTCAACTTGATATGTCTTGAGCAAATAGGAATCCCACGCAAAAGATGCCTGAGTGTTCGTTCTTCTTGTCCGTCTCGTTTTTTGTTTTAGCCAAAGAAGAACCCATAAGTAATAAAGCATGCTAACAACACTCTTCACAAGTTTACGATCGCTTTTCTGTTTTATATTTCTGTTTGTGCTGTTGTTGAAGGTTAAATCTCATCTTCAATTTTACAAAAAAAGTTCAGACTAAACTAAACACTAGACTAATTAACTCTGACTGTAACTACCCAACTTAACATCAGAAAATAGAATTTAAGGTACATAATATTTGTTCATGTTTTTTGAGAATTCATTAAAGCTTTCAAAGCAAGTAGTATTTACAGATAAAATTAGACAAATATTTTAACCTTCTATGTCGATGACGGATCTCTGAATGCGATAATTTGATACTGGTACTGGTAAAGAAAACACGGATCTTTTTGGTACACTTCATACTTGGGACTTGAACCATAATATAATATGCTTACATGTTTGTAAAATCTAAAAGGCCCGTATTATGACCATCATCTTATATTCACATATTTTTACGCATTTTGACATTTTGAGTAGCCATCAGAAAGCTTTGTTCTTTGTACAAGCCTATGTGACTCATAATAATTAATTTGTATAACTATTTTTAATTCTTCATCATTGCATTGATGTTGTTTCTAGGAATTTGAAAGTTGTGTCATGCTATTTTAACGTAGGCTGAAAAGTTCTATGAAGTGATGTACACACATCTCGATTCGACTATTCAGTAAATAATTAGTGTTACTTAGTGTTAGCAATTAGTTCCTTTTCTTTCTACGTAAAAGCTTATAGTGCAAATTTAGCAAATTTCCTATTTGCTGGATGAATGAACAAAGGGATATTTGATATTACTATTGTGTGTTCTACGAAATATTCCCGGAAGGAGTACCTAACGAGCAATGTCGTTATCTAGTGTAAACTTATTGTTGTTGGCTGTCATATAAACAGATCTTATACGTGTTTCAGGCAGTGACAGTCAGGGAAATTAGAAGTGACTTACGAAGAAAAATACTTGAAATGATTAGGCATTCACATTCAGATTGGTTTTATAACAAATAGGCAGTGTGAATGACGTGATTACGTAATGGTAATGTGAGCAAAGATGTCATTTTGTCAACATTTGCAACGTAATATAATTCTGTCATTCTGTCGATAAGAACACAAAGTAGCCTGCTCAACTCATGCACAAAAGTAAAATAGACCCGAGAAAAGTTATTAATACCGATTACTTCATTAGCTATCTCAATAATTTATACATTTCTTATGAATAGACTATGCCACAGTAGCACAGTAGTTTACTTATGGATTTTCATTATATTTAAAGCGAAGGTTTGTTACTTAATGAGAAGGTATCTCGTTTTGATAGAATTTAGGGGTGGGGTGTGTCTATTGTGTAATACTGTATTTAGTATTTAAAGTTTCCTCATACAAGACAAAAATGTTGTGGGAAAAAGTATGCCAAATCATCTACTTAATAATTTGAATAATGATTTATCTCTAAAGTCTTCTTATCTCTTCCCGACTTAACAATGATTTGTGGAATATCTTAAATTTTCCTTTAGAGATAGTTAATACATGCCAATTAATTCAATTTTAGTAGTGTGTTCACAGTGGCCTGAAGGGACGTTTATAGGCTATTAGTATTGTGTTGCTATTGTATCACGATAGTCAACAGCCAACATTCGTCCTAATAATATCCTTGAGGTAGATTTTTGATGTTAAGAGCGAGTCAAACGACTGAAAGAAGATAACATGCGGTTAGTTGATGGTTTGTTTGTTGTTGCATTATGTATTCTCCTTGGTTGAATTTCTTTTGCTTCTGTTATCTTTTGCATTGTGTTTAGAGAGTAAGACGAAGGATTACGTGAGTGCCTGCTTATTGTTGTTGTAATTTTATATGCTTATAGTTACGTCCATTTGGTAGTAACATGCTGAGAGAGGATGTGACTATGCACAAAGGTATATAGCGAATTAAACAGTTGATTTGCATAGAAGTCAAGTTTCTAGCAGATGTAATTGGCATTTTTGTAAAAGGCATAATATGTGGTAGAATTTTAAATATGGGCAAGCACGTAGTCCATCATTACATGTATGCATACATGGGTAGTTTTTTGTATGGTGAAGATAACTAAGACACAGTATGAATATTTCCTACTGCCTGAATCGGCAAATGACTAATATCTATCTGTAACTTCGCAAAATAGTGTGTTCACGCAGTCATGGCCTGACTTTTGACTCAAATTGACTTGACTCGACTAGTAACACTAGACTGCATGACTCTTACTATCTGGGAGTGATGCGAGTTGTAGAGATGTAGACTACTCTATGTATAATACCATTCTTTGCTTTGGTAATGGTAGATTAACTTATACAGAGCTTTACTTTGGTTTACTTCAGTCAGATTTGGTTTACTTAAGATAAGCAGAGAGGGATCGATTTTTTTGTTTGTTCTGTTCTCTCTACTCATCATGCTGTTTGAGAGTGATCAGCTGTATTCTGCCTGGCCTGTATATAAGTACTTGTATAATATATAGATAAATTAGGTATGTGTTCCGCCCAAAGCAACTTTATACTTTATGTTGAACTTATTTAAATATTTGCCAAGTATAATCTATATAACAAACACTTAATACTGACTTAGTAAAGTGTGATGATGTTATTGCTGAGATGGGAAAATATTAGAGAAAGGATATGTTCAACGCATTAAATTTTCTCTCTCTATATATATATCTTTAACTCTAATGTTTAAATATACATTTTTTAAAATCGTATATGTATAAGACCAGTATTGACTATACAAGCTTATATACTTGGTACATTTTTGTCCACTACAATAATGGACCATTGTATGCCAATTTTTACTGCTTCATCATCATCCTTATCATCTTCACACAGCGTGAGAGCGTAACTCTCTTGAAGTATTAACATTGTTGTCAATATAGTAAGTTAAACGCAACTTGCACCTAGCGTTCTCTCTTACGTTTAACTTTGTAGATTTTAGAGCTTTGATCGGATTTGAGTACAAAGTTCATAGAATAATGAATTTTTGTTATGAATAATGATATTTTATTATTCCAAAGCACAATGCTTGTAAGTGTGAAGTTGTGATAAGCTACCTGCGTTGCGTTTGTGTGGAGTCAAGTTGTTTGCTTTTGGGAGATATAATAACTAGGTATTAAAATATTTACTATAGTTGATATGATACAATGGTTATGTTCAGGTCATTGGTTGTCATTTTAAGCATTGTAATGTATTTAAGTCAAGGAAAACGGCGCAAAAGAATTTTAGTTTTCTATTTTCTCTGCATTTTTAGCAGTTATTGCATTAAATCTTATCACTTGTTTTGAAAGATCCACAACGCAAAACCTTGGTTTACAGTTGGTTTCCTTTTACATGCCGGCAATCAGCACTTCACAGTTTACAGTAATGGGTGGTTGGGATTTGTAAAATAATATATGTTAAAGTGTAGATAATTATGCACAAACACATGTAAATGTTTTGTATACGCAAAATGCACTAAACGATGACAGATGCTTAAGTTGTAGGCGCTTCTTAATATACTACCATTCAGTTGCGATACTACTAATCGCTGGTTAGGGTTTACCTCTTACCTGATTAGTAAATGAATCTATTGAGCATAATACATAGTAATGGGGCTGTTTGTCACTGAGCTGTCAGGTGTCGGAGTAGGTTGAACTACATTATTATATCACTTTGATTAGCTTAGATCGCGGTTGAGTCTGGATGTTTTTGTTTTTGATTACAAAGAGGCTATTTACCTCTTTGGGCTAATTGTAATCGATGTTAAATTGTTTTAAACTTTGTCCTTTTGTAAAGCCATAAATGAACTGACTATAAAATTAAGTACAGGATTTTTTTGTCAGAGATAAATAGATAATGTTGGGTTTGCTTTAGTTGGAGCTGATAGCTGATATCCCTTTTTTATTGATGGGTATGACTATTATAAAGTTCTTGTCTTTTAGTATGTATAGTGAATTGAATAGATACACAGACAAAGTAAATGACGATATCTGCTGGTTACTCTACATTTATTTCATACGTAAATCTTAGTGCTGTTTCTATGTATATGTAAATCCTTTAGGAAATATTAGGATTAATGGAATACATATTTACAGAAAGTAAAACAGAATGCGTGTACGTACTTATTTATTATAAAGTATTGAGCTTTTATCTTTTTATTTTACGTTCTCTTCGCATTAATGTGTATGTAGCACATATTATGTTGTATAGTATGTATTTATCATCAACTATGTACATACTATTCAATGAAATTGTAAATAGACTAATAAAATGCAATCATGATTCACTATGAATGAATCGATTTGCATAAAATGGATAGCGACCATTTGTCTGGGAGCTGTAAGTGTGTCCTTTGCACTTGGAAACGATTGAGTACGATAATAATCTAGTAGGGCGAAACGAAATCAATTGAAACCTGTTGTATTCTGTTGTTTGTATATAATATATGTTGGACTTTGTATCATATCATGAGCCCCAAGACTTCTTCCCTACGATTTTAGCATTCAGTAGACCAAAGTAGACTAGCAACTAGCTAGATCAGAAAAGTTGTTTTGGATGTGTTGTGTGTGGTTCTGTTTATTATTGCAACTCACAGATGCCCAAGTGTAAAATACAACATACACTCACATTAGCATGCAACGCAATGAAGCTAACTCTTAACTACTCATAAGAAAACAGCACAGAAACTTTTGGCTTGAGCATCTCTTCGTTGCGTGTTGAGTCATCGATATTTCTGTCTTTTTCGCTCCTATATCAAGTCAAGTCTAGTTACTGGTTGCTTTGCAAACTCAAAGCACTCTCGTCAAGTCTACTTCTGCAGAACACAGATGGATTCGAGTGTCTATAATTGTTCTCTATTTATGTATGTAGTGTAGAAGTAGTAGAATGCTCGTAGTCAAATAATATATTGTGCATTACTACAGGTTGTTACTCGAGTTGAGCAAAGTCTGTCTGTTCTGTCTGTTCTGTGGTTTCTTCTATAAGATTTACTTTACATATAGCCATTTGTACAAGCATTTATGGTCGAGGGCATTTACTTGCCCTGCACAAAATTTTGTGGCTGGGTTAGTTCAGTCACATCACATCATATCACTTGCGTGAATATTAAATTACTAGCATTCACCTCACCTTGTCGTGTTAGTTACTGTACTAACTCAAATAGCAAAGGAAGAGGCGTGCTCCTAGACCTCAAAACCTAATTCTGATTTAATTTAATGAAATCGATAAAAATTCGTGAAGTAGACATGAGAGACATGGGTATTATTTGAATAGAGTGGATTTAGATTAGATCATTTGCGTTGTACTTATTATGTACGCAGTTTGTAGTGCATGTGACATCTGAATTTAGCAGACAGCCAGGCATCAGAATCGCAATTCAAAGTTGAGGAAAGCACTCTGAAAGCAGGGTTACTAAAGGTTATGACTAATACAGTGGGTAATAATTAGTCTGGGTAAATGGTCCAGACGTAAAGGTAGGTAAGTTTGTGTGACGAGGTAAAACTATTTTGATTAAATCAAATAATTATAGTACTGATATCGGAAGTAATAGCATGAAACCTTAACAGAACTCTACATTCTTCTTAATTTGTAATAGAACAAGATATACTGAATTCATGGTATATTCTACGTTTTGGCTGGCTAGATTTCCCATTACTTAATGGAGCATTGCTTAATGCTTCAATAGCTTCTGATCACGACAACAGGGGGCAATAAAACGATATAATTAATTATTATAGACTACTAAAGTGAAAATGGTATGTGTTAGCAGTTATATTTTCATTCATCTGACTTGCATTTTTACGAATGCTCGCATACTTTGAGATTTTTTAAGCTGAAATGCCAATACCTATACAAGCCATTTTATTTTGTTTATTAACTATTGTGTTCAGCGATAGCAATTGTCTTCATTCTTTATAATGGGCAAATCGGTTTTATGCTAAGCATAATAGCTTGAAGTTTGAATTAATATTTGAGGCAGCAATTTTTATGGGGTAATATCAGGGTAATAAACTGATAATAGTCAAATTTGTGAGCAACAACCAAAAAATATTTGGTCTGATATTAATTTAGTAATCCCTCCCTCTACTACCTATCTGTACTACAGTTTAGCTTTGCATTTTGTGTGCATTAAGATCTGTACTACAAACTAGTGTAACCTTATAAGTGTAGAAATTATTCTGTTTTTATTAATCGGCCCGGCATAAAACATGTGCTTGTACTGCACAGAACGCATTATATATGATACAGTAAATACATCAATATTGCAGTCTTGATGTTTACCTGGGGCGAAATAAAGGCAAATTATGAATATATAATGATGCGTTTACGTAGGTACAATGGACTTTATGTGTGTCAACCTAAATTGTACGGTAACTAGTATAAGTTTCTATATGTCTCTATAATATTATGTGCACGAACAACTCAAATAATGCTTGCGTAGTAAAATTGTGCTTATAAATATTACATTGTGTTGTGTACAAGACGGGTCAGGCCAGCCAGGTGTCTTATTTTGCCATTTTCATGCGGTATTCTGTGTAAATATCTTGCTGCCAGCTATACATCACAGATATCCATCATATAGCGCTAGTCGTTTAAATAAAAAGGATTATAGCTTCCAAGAATGGGTATGTCATGTCCAATGTCCAAATGAAAACGGATATTTGCATATCATATATGCAGTAAGAATATGTTGACCAAGACTATATGAATATATGCATAAAACATTAAGAAGTAGTAGACAATATAAAAAATATGGGAAGCTAGAATTTTCTTTTCATTTGAAGGAAACGGGGAGGTCCTGTAGTCCTTCAGTTTGCAAAAAAGTATTGGCTGCACAGGTGTTAAATTATTATTAGGCCCTCGTCCAACTAATTGAGTTATTTCACATCGTATTAAATTACTATAAATAATATTGTACTTCCATCCGTATCTTTCATATCCTATTAATTCTTAGGGAATGCCTTTTTGTAGTACGGAGAAGTATAAAAGTAAGCATAAAAATGAATTTGTGAACTGAACTAATTATATTATGTGCATTGGGGAAGGGATTGGTTTTGCTTGGTATAAATATGCAAATTGGAGTATATAGTGGCGAATCGGTTCGTTGTAGTTTAGTCATGCACTTCTTTTATTTCACTTAGTTGATTCATAATAAATACTATACTCAACGATGTGATTGTGATATGGAAGAAATAATCGGACGAGAGAATGTGCAGTTTGCAGTGCAAAACAAATATGCTGCGTTGAGAATTGTACCATTCTACCGAGTCGACTTCTAACGTTAAAGGTCGATACCCTTCGTCAGGCGATTTGGCGAGGTTATACCCATTGCCAGAGAGCTTGCTTTGAATATCTACAACTATCGCTCGTTGTTCTACTGTTTGTGCATTAGCTGTAGTTTGCATTATTACTTTGATTGAGATGAAATGGATTGTAAAATGTGTGCGATGTGATATGATGTTTGCTAAAGGTGAGCATGGTTCAGCATGTAGCATAGGGAGTAGGCAGTGTATGTAGTGTATTGTTGTAAACAGAGGTGTTTCGCTATTCTGTGTGTATGTGCAGATACTAATGTTAGTTAACATGGCGGTTAGGTCAGGGAGGTAAGTGTAACGGAACTGGTTTTGCTGTTTTTCTCCATTTCATATATAAAGTTTGAATAGTTAGCTGAATATATATTGCAGTAGTTAGTAAGTTCAATTTGATGGACGATGCGAATGTGTTGCTTAGGTAAGGTAGTAAAGTCTAGGTACTCTTTCTCGACCAAATTCTAATTCTAATGATAGGTTTTGGATAGTGACCTCATTTCGGAAAACTATCGTCTGTTATTTGCTCCGTAAGTATTCGCATCGTGTTCAACTGAATACATTACATTCACAGTACATATGTATGTTGCAAATAGGCAGGTAGACATTTCATGTTTGTGTTGCATTGCGTGAGCTAGTATGTACTCTTAGTATTTGAATTCAATTGAGTGTAGTACCTACTGATGTGTAAAGTTAAATTGAGTGAAGTTAGGGAATGCAACGAGACGATGGGTTCCTTGCCTTTTTATTTCATAGCATGGTATATGTATGTATGTAGTATACTGACGAAGAATGTCCTTTCCAAACATGCTACTAAAGATAAGGTACCTATACCATACTCATATTTATATGAATTAGTTTTGGTGTATAGAAGAGTTACTGAACGTACTTACAAATATTATGATATATGTAAATCCCCTATCTGATTGTAAGTCAAAAGAATTAGCTATATACCTTTTATAAGTTGAAGGATTGTTCTTTAATGATATTTTGCAATGCGTAAGTAAGCACTTACGTGCAATTTGTATTTTCTATGTTGCTGTAAAGGATTCCTACGGTATTGTTGTTGTTGTCGAATGTAGTAAGAGTGATGTTGTACTAGAAATTGCAATAGAATAGAAATGCAGAAATGGAACGCTATTTTGTTATTGGGGATAGGAACAGTTTCCCACTCTGTCATTAACCTTTTCGCTACCACAGGCAACCTGATCATTGCACTTTCAGTGCCCAAATGAGCATAGAAAACTAGGGTTTTCAGTGTCCAGGTAACTAGTCAACATTCACATTTGACAGTCTAATCTTATTCAGAAACGAGTTACTTAAATGCACCAAATTTGGAAATTTGAAAGTTTTCTCCAGCCCGAATTAATTTTGCTCATTTCATGATTTTATACTTCTAAAATTTATTTTTTTTAACTACTCTCAGTACAAATTAAACAGTTTTACAACCAATACTAGAACGACAATCCACTTTACTTACAACTTACCAACGATGCTTACACTTAATTGCCCTGTTTCGCTTTAAAATAAAATTATACCTGATACAAAATTTGCAATCATTTCTGTATTTTGTATTGTGTTAATATTGTAACTAATTATGAATTATGTTAGCTAAAATAGTTAACACAGAAAGATAAGCCGATTACCGCTCCTGGACTCTTGCCTGAAAAACAATCAAAATGAAAAGTGCAGTTAGGTCCAAGGAATGTTACCGATTATGTTTACTTTAAGTTACAACTGAAATTATATGTTTACCCTGACTGGAAGACGGCGTTGAGAGTGATATCTTTTGAAGCAGGAGTTTGTTCCACTGATGCATAGCCATTTCTGACATGTTATACATTTAAATGTGGTAACAGTCCGCTTTCCGCTTTTCCAACACAAGTGACAGTTTGAATACTTTCCTCTTGGGCCATTATCTTTAGTAATCTTTTCCGGAATGTGATCTGCGTTCCGGAGGCGGTTCTCAGTTAGTACAGCTAGTGGCCGTCCTTTTGGCTTTCTGGTAACTCGGTATTTTGCAATGATTTCTCCTATGGTATACCTTATAAATTCCTTGTAGAGAACGTTTGTGCCGGGATTTAATAGTTTGTAGATTCTATAGCTATTATACATAGTGACATCCATCAAGTGAAAGTAAATTTTCTTATACCATTTCAAACTTTTCCGTATGGTCTCGTAGGGCTTAATTTGCCGATCCATGTCATCCAGACCTCCCATTTTTTGATTATAGATTAATACTGATTGGGGCTTACGCTTTTGAACACCATGAACTCTGAGTGGAGCATCTTCCATTGAATGTTCGATAAACGTGTTAAGCATTAAAACCTCACGATTATCCATCCATCTAAGAGAATTTCATATGCAGTCAATTAAAGCTTTTAGAAAATATTTCCATTAAGACAAATAATTTTAACTTCCTATTTTAATGACATTAATTAGATTAGCAAACCTTTCAACTAAGATTCCATTGTTGCTGGAATATAATTCGATGCTCCCTCGATCAAGTTTGCCGGCAAATTTTGGCATGTATTTACGATTTTTTTTAACTGTACCTAACATGTAAGTATTTCTTGCCTTCAATTCCGTGGCTAACGTTGGGCTTACGAACCAATTATCAATTGTGACAATGTGATCTTTCCAAAAATGATCTTCCAAAAGAGTCATGGCTGCAGCTCCACCAAATCCGTATAGTTGCTGAGAAAACTTCAGTTTTGTTAGCTTTCCCTGATATGGCAAAATTGCTAGCACAATTTTTGTTTCGCAATCAACTATGACAATCCATTTCACTCCAAACCTTGCTCTTTTTTTCGGGTTGTATTGTTTAATTGATAGACGGCCTTTAAATAGGATCAGGGTTTCGTCGATTGTTAAATATTGGCCCGGTGTAATAACTTTTGATAACTTTTCAGTAATAGCAGGAAAAACATGTCCTAATTTCAAATATCTGTCATTTTTAAAGGCGTTTATATTTGGTTCATTGTCGATAAAGTGAAGGCTCCTCATTATATCCTCAAACCTGGACAAGATAATAAAATTTTAATTATACATCGGATGTGCAAAAGTTTTGAGTTAATTTCCTGCAGTAAATGACGATTTTACATTTTCATGCATAATAACTAAGTGATCAATTTAAATTGATTGATTGATAAGCTTTATCTTACCGATTTCTACTCATTGTTTGACTGAAAAATGGTGTTGCAATGAATGGATCGGTGGACCAATAATCTTTGATTTCCGACTTTTTTACTAAGCCCATAGTCAGTTTTAAAGCGTGGAATCGCCAAAATTCGTTCACATTGAGAGTCTCCCATTTCTTAAAGGATATTGGTTTATCAGCCTTGACTTGTTGTACATATCTGTTACTTTCTAAGATAATGTCATTAACAATATTTTCGGAAAAGAAATGTTGAAATATTTCTAGTGGTGTGGACTCCGATGTGAACCCCGTTGAAGAGTTTATAAATGATTTTTGAAATTCATTTAAAGGTGGTGGTGTCAAGTTTTTCCCTTTCTCCCAAACAGTACCATTGACTGCGACACCCTCGTTCCGTACTTCTGCATGATCAGAGGATTGCGAGTCATCAAATATTAGATCATTATTTGATAACTGAGAGTCATTTGCTAACTGAGATCGTTGTGATGATTGACTGGTATTTGCTCTGCTATTTGCTGATTCACTGCCATTTGAAGGATGTGAGTCACTTGTGCACTGCGAGTCGGAGTCATCTTCGGACACAGATTCACTCACAGGTGGTGGCCATTCCAGTTCATCTACTAAATTGGATGAAATCGATTCACCGTCCCAATCTGAGTCTTCCTGACAATGATATTCATTGAAAACGGCTAAAAATGGGAAAAATCAAGTAGTAACTATTAGGTTTGGGTCAGAGATACATTAGAATAGAAGACTAATATTCTTTGGTGGCAGCATTTTCCGTACCTCTTTTAGCTGACCATTATTCAAAAAATGTTGCCACCGAAAAAATATTCTTCTAATCTTTTATAAAAATTTTATAAAAATAATCTTCTGTTTTATCTCTATTCCAAAATCGAATAATAACCAGAAGATCTTTATTAGCTAAGTATTTCTGAAATTTAAATTACCTTCGTCCATTCCAGAAGAATAATTCCGTCCAGTTTATGCTTTGATGAAACTTGAATGAGGTATGTATTAAAAATTTCATAGACAAAGCGTGAATAGAAAGAAAGCGCTTTGATTACTCAGTTACCAGAAAATTATGAAAACATTTTTCAAATTACATGACATACATGTAACATGTCTTGTGGGACAAAATGAATATTACATTATTGTCATGTAATCGGTCAGTGAGAGCGCTGTTATAGTTACATCATTGTTATGTAACCGGGCACGGTGGAACTTTTATAAATTACATCACTGTAATGTAATCGGTCAGTGAAAAGTATTGTTGCGATTACATGACAATAATGTAATTGGTCAGTGAAAAGCATTACCATGATTACATCATTGTCATGTAATTGGTAGCGAAAAGGTTAAAGAAAACAGGTTGCCCTTAATGGAGTATGTCTCACCCCTAGGCTAGGCTAAAATTACACTAGTTAGCTATAATGTTGAGTACATTTACTTACAAATTTGCGTTTATGCGTGTTTGGAAACACTAAATAAATGGTACAATAACAATGACAGAATATCCTAAAGTG
>JABASH010000868.1:0-32269 GCA_019776445.1 Tomocerus maximus | reverse complement strand
GAATAATAAAATGACATACTTTATTAACGTCCTTGACCTTCTTTTTCTTTTTAGCGTCTTCCTTAGCTTTTTTAGGTCTTTCAGCAAACGTTCCCTTCATTTTAGCAATAAGATCGGAATCTGTCTTTGCATAATTTATTCTCTAAAACATCAAAAATTCACAATTTAAAATAATTTTTTTAAACATTTTTTAAAATTACAAAATAAACATTAAGCATACCATTGGTTTGTCATAAAACGGAAAGCCTTGCATAGAACGAAGTGCGTTTGTTGCGCTGTTAATTTCCTTGAAGATGACCCATGCTTGTCCACGCAGTCTTAACGTCTTCAAAGCCACAATATCAGCGATGGGGCCAAACTGAGAAAAAATTGCGTACAATGATTTCTTTAGCTCTGCAATAAACCAAAATCCACAATAAAACAGGTCAACACATCCATAAACATGCATGAAATTGCTCGATTATAATAACTAGCCAAAGTGGGTTAACTTTGAAGCGATCTCAGCCCTTTGAACATTACTCTGAATGCCAAAGGGGGCCAAACTTTTAAATCACAACTGCCATACAGGTATGACAGCTAATAGAGCAAGGATTGAATCATCATAGATCGCCAGGAAAAATCTTTAAGACAGTCGATTTGAAAATCCTGCCCATCCACAACTTGTCAAAACAAAAATAGAAACTAGAAACACTATCAGCATTACATTTTTCATACCATCACAAATAATGTGTCAACATTTCCGACATCCGAAGGTACGTTAACTATTTACATATTACTACTTTCTTGTATACTTGAATTTTTTTCTAAAAATTTAGAACAGATGACAGTTTAATTAAAGCTAAGATTGAAGATTTTAAAAACTGAAAACGGATTGTAGTCTATAACCTAAAATTTAAATATTCTTGCTTATTACTTTAACATTATTTCCTAACATTAATTTCACGAACAACTCCTGAATTCTGAATGTTTTCATATTTACTTGTCAAAAACCGAAAAAAATCGAAACTTACCATCTTTTTTGACTTTTTCGTTGAGGTTGTTGATGTAGATAGTGTGGTTGGGTCGGACATCGAGCGTTGGCTGCTGCATAATTCAGGTGATCGGTGAAACCAATATTCCAGGAGTCCAAAAAACTTGTCTTAAAATTATGTATGAAAAATTGACAACTGGAAAATCCCCGAGAATGCGGTATTTCAAATGAGATGGTGTTTACAAAGCGGTAGTTTATCGGCTATCGGCGTCCGCAGTATACGAAAGAAAGCGCTGGAGAGTAGTTGCGTGATTCGTGGATGGAAGTTTAGATGCCAGAAGAGCTTGGATTTGGTTTTGGTTCTACTATTTGTTGCGTGTTATTTTCAATAGGACTTCAGAACTAGAAGAGCTTTGGGTAGTACAAACTTATAAATGTGTATCATCTCTTGTATAGAGTTGTATATGGCCTTTGAAGTTATGTGCAGAGAGAGATAGCTAAAGCTAGATGTTTAGAGCCTTAAGGCCTGCCTGCTGCAGTAGTCGCATTTGCATGTGTTTTCCTATTCCATCTCAGACTTGTTACCATTTTGACCCATAAAGGTCACAGTGGACAGATTACAAAAAAATAATTTATTTTATCGTTTTTTTTAAACAAGTAACTGTCGGCAGAACGGAGTCTCGTGACTTTTCAGAACCTTTACAAAATATATGAATTTTCCAAATTGAGTTATCCTAAAAAAATTGAATATTTTTGTACTCAATTCAATTGATCGAGTTAATACCAAGTAGATGGTTGTACTGCAGCCAGTCTTTTTCAAGAAGAACTCAATTTGGAAAATTAATTTTTTATCAGACTTTCTGTCAGGGTCTTGAAGGGTCACAAGGCTCCGTTTTGCCTAAAACGAATTATAATTATTTTAAAAGAATCCTAAATGAATCCCGCCGAAAAATTAAATATTTCTAATCTGTCCACTGTTAATTAAAGTGTGTCTGTCTATCCACTGTGACTTTTACGGTCAAAATTGTAACAAGTCTGGGCCTTGTGACCTTTCAGGATACTTAATCTCAATTTTGAGACTAATTACGTCCAGATTGAATGACAATTAGGCGAGTTATATGTGCCGAGATGGAGTAGGAAAACACATGCAAATGCGACTACTACAGCCGAGCCTTAAAAAATTGATATAAAATGCATGTACTCACATACTTAGATAGTCACATAACATAAAGTTCTTGTTAAAAAAGGTATGATAATTTAGGTATATGAATACAGAGAGATCCATATAGCATGCCATGATTGTAAGGCAAAGCTCTGAACAAATAATCCGATTTATTATTATTATGGTAGGTGAATTGAATCAATATTAATAGCGTAGCGAGTGAGTAGACTTTGTTGTTCTGTATATATACAATATCCAGTCTGTTAGCATTTAATAAGATTACGATTTTACAATAATGTGAATATAATTTTATAACATATACGTAGATAACATTTAGTTAGGCGACAGGAGGAGAGGACAGGACAGGATTGACAATAACCGCATACGTATTACATAGATCCTTTAGCTACCACATCGGTTAGACTCAATCTTTCCAATTTAAGTGTAATTTATGACATAAATTATCTGCAGAGCAGTTTATTCCCTTTTGTCATTCACACACACACACAACCTGAACTAATATTTAAAAAATTCACATTTAGATTTGGACTAAAATATTAATTTCATCTCTATATAATCATCTAATATTAACATACCTATGCATACATAGTTGTACAAACTAAACCTTAATACTCCTCTCTCTAGATATTTTACAACTAAAACTCTGTTGTCAAACTATAGTCAATTGCACTCTAATCAAATCTCATACACGTATGTTGTATTTTTGTGGGTGGTGAAAAATCTTAGAGTACGTGTGCTATAAAATGCTGACTACTACAACTATTCTTTTAATAATCTGAGGCAAGTTACTTTAATTTTGGGCGAACAATTAAATATTATGCATTAACGATGATTTATACATTACACTTGGCAAACATTTCTTTAGTGAGCTACTAAATAATCACATAAAAGAACAATTCTAAAGAAATTCTTCACGTAGAAATAACGATTTTTTTACACTTTTCAGATTAATCACCATCGAGCCTCCAGTATAATCCTAACTACTTTAGTTTTTATAATTATCTGGCTATTTGACCAGTAATTACGAATATCCCCATCCATCACACCTATACATTTCAATTTGGAATTTGGAGTATTTGAACTTACACGAAGAGCAAATGGTCAAAGTGCACACCCTAAATCGTTGTTACAGTTTTTGATTTCCGATTTTGTCTGTGCCTCTTGAAGATATTTCGACCTGATAATTAATCGAGATTCCTACATCGAAAACCGAACTTATGTACTATATAAAGCTGAAAAGCTGAACGAGACCTTTCACGTTTGGAGAATTTTTCAACGTTTAGTGACTGGAATCCTATAGGACGTATATTTATTTAAAATGGTGAGTGAATTCTGTCAAGATTGTCAAAATTTTCATAGTATGTAAAGTTTTATGAATACAAAAAGCGCTACTGATATTAACGAACGAAAACGCCTATGGGTGTGTCTTTTAAGATTATGTAATGTATTTTCATACTTTGGACAGTTTTAATTGAGTTTTCTTACATTAATTCTAATCCGCAGATGTATAGATCTGCAGAGTGTGTAGGGCATCAATAAATCAAGCTGAATAACTAAATTACGCATAAGACAAATCTCATTATTTTAGCATTTAGAACAGACACAAACTACAACCTGACAGACATCGCGTGTATCGTGTATGCACAGATAATCTCTTCAATATTCAATTTATTTATACTACATCACAGATGTAGACATGTAGATTGAGTAGATACTAGTTTAAATAATCCTGTAATACATAATATCAATGTGAATATACAAATGTCCTTTACTGTATAAGGAATATTTTTATGAGATTAAACTTATAAGTATAGTTAATGCATGTATTATATTATTTTCAGAACTTTTTCGGTTTCGGTCCGAGTGCCGAAGTAGACATTGTTCTCGATGGGCAAGAAAATCGGAAAACAGCCGAAATAAAAACCGAAGAGGGTAAAAAGGAGCGTTATCTTCTGTACTATGACGGAGAGACTGTTTCAGGAAAAGTAAGCTAATTGTAAATAAGCCAATACCATACATTGACAATTGTTTCGACCATGCTACCGATAAAAGGTTAATGAAGCTCTATGATCTACATAAATATTTGATGGATTATTTTAGATTCATATACATTTAAGAAAACCCGGCTCTCGACTAGATCACTACGGAATAAAAGTAGAGCTGATTGGGCAAATAGAACTGTACTATGACAGAGGTAATCATCACGATTTTTTATCACTGGTGAAGGAGTTGGCAAGACCCGGAGACCTATTTCAACATATAACCTATCCCTTTGATTTCGTTAATGTGGAGAAGCCATACGAATCTTATACCGGATCTAATGTCAAACTCAGGTAATAACTTTATACCTTCATTTACTCCTAGTATGTGTAGATATTCTGTGTAAGCACGATAAGATAACCTATTATGAGACTAGAGCTCAAGCAGATAGAAGGAATCTAAAATGTCGCATTTATCGTTTTCTGTATAGGTACTTTATTAGAGTGACAATAGTAAGGAGACTTTCAGACATTGTAAAAGAGAAAGAAATCATCGTTCACACCCTTTCATCGTACCCTGAAATGAACAGTAGTATCAAAATGGAAGTCGGTATAGAAGACTGCCTCCACATTGAATTCGAATACAATAAATCAAAGTACCATCTTAAGGATGTAATTGTCGGGAAGATTTATTTTCTTTTGGTTCGTATCAAAATAAAGCATATGGAAATTGCCATAATCAAAAGAGAAACTACTGGGTCTGGTGAGTATTGAATGCTGTCACCAGTACCACTACAGCCACATTCCGAATGAACATCTAAATACATTTATAAAATGAAATATCTAAATTGCAATTCTAATAATTTGCAGGACCAAACACATTCAATGAGAATGAAACAATTGCCAAGTATGAAATAATGGATGGTGCCCCAGTGCGAGGAGAGAGCATTCCAATTCGTGTGTTTCTGGCTGGTTATGAGCTCACACCTACCATGAAAGATATAAATAAAAAGTTTTCTGTGAGATATTATTTGAATCTGGTCCTGGTTGATGAAGAAGACCGAAGATACTTTAAGCAACAGGTATTTCCATGCAAAGTTTTGAGGAGTGATCGTCCTGGGGAAAATGAAAATGATATTTAACGGAGAGTGTATGTAATTGTTTTCCAGGAAATTATATTATGGAGAAAAGGAGACAAAACAAGAAAGCCTTTCCAGGCATCTTTACAGCAACAATATCGTCAAATGCAAAATCCCAATGCACAGTTGTCCAGTAGTGATCAGTCTATATCGGGGAGGGAAGGGAAAAGCGAGTCCCAACCAACCCTTACCGGAGAGAGTGCGGATGGAAATGGCGATAGTGATGGAGCAGTCGTCAAGACACATCATAGCACAAAATCTCCACTGGAGGACGATCTTAATAGTGAGCAGCCTACACCTGATAAAGAATTCCAGTCTGTTCTAAACAGTGAGGGCACCACTCAGATAGACTCTCCTACTGTAGACAATCATCCTAATTCAAAGTTTGACAAAGAAATCGATGAAAATGAAACTCCTAATGAGAATGAAACATCACCGGATGGAACTGGTTCTCCTGATTCCCCCACCAACAATTAGTCAGAAGTTACAAACTGTCGTGCGAATGTGTTGTTAATTTTTTGGCTATTTTCCACACTGCTTTCATCAATTTACCTTATACAAACATCAATCGACTACAATGACTACATACAAGTAAACATTAATAAGATTTAGATGAGTTGTATGTGATTTGACAGCTTTGCAACCGTCACAGCAGTAATCTAACAAAATGTTTCCCACTCCTTCGTATCGACAGTTAAAAATACGTAAACATAATAATATGTTTTTTTAAAGAAGTGCAAAATAGTCTTATTTCTAACAAGACAGTCATTTTTGGATAAGTTTAAAGATGTTCGTTTATGCACCATATAGGGAGGCATCCTTGAGAAATCAACCCGAGTGGATTTGCTCACAGGAATTTAATTTGCCTTCCCGTAGAACATTATTGAATGCACCGGAAATCATATTTACCTAATTTGTTATCTTGAATAGAGAAAAAGAATTATTAATTCACTCACTTTGTTTTCTTTTCTTACTGCCTACTTAACCTAAGTGTAATTTAGCTATAGATTATCATTTATGTATGTTATTTAATGTCCAAATATCTGTATACAGATTATAGTAGTAAAATGAATATTAGCCATTTAATTAAAGTTAAAGTATGCGTAGATGTCTTATCTTTAGTTAGCATGATGATGTTTCTACAAATTGTTCATTGTTGAATGAATGGGAATAAGATGAACGTGTCTTACACATTCTTTGCAAGACAAATAAAGTTGATGACAGTAAATTTACTTTACGATTACGACTCATAATTATTAGTTTAATTAAATAATGACTTCAACTGACGATTCCATTATATTTGTATAAAGGCTAGTATTACAATAATAATATCATTAAACAGTCCAAAAGTTTGCTTGCATCAATAAATATGCATACATTACTAACCACTACCATTGTACCTATAATTATACAGTTTATCATTTTTATGAATTATCATTGAATCTAGCCTCTTTACGCTAAAGCAAACATTATCGCTAAACAATAAAATAACTTAAATCTTACGGATACGGAAAGTACATCACAACTCCGAAAAACGCATAGGAGTGATGACATACAATTATGTAGGAAATTTTTAAACTTATAATTACAAAGGTACATGTATTCATTAATTATTACAGTAGCATAAATAGTAATTACATCGAGCTGACCTATTTTTACTAGCTATAGCTAAAATTAATCGTCCTAACCTATCCTATTTATATACATACCGGTTTTACAAGTTACAAATACCTTGTGTTTGCTCATGCTTGTAATTTCATTGTTTCACTTTTCCTGCACATTTAGTAAAAGCTTTTAAGTACTGTCCGTAGGCATTTTGGCGATTTTCAAATTCACTTAAAAACCGAACACACGATATTGGTAGCGATAGTACAATACAGGCTGACAGATTTGCTTTTACCTATCTAAGTTACTAAAAAATTAATTCTCAAATGATTTACACTTACAAACACTTTTAGCGAGAAGTAACAACTTACATTTACAAAATCCATTACATACAGCAAACAAACTTATGACAATATTTTTGAGAAAGCTACTCTCCGGTTTTATGGTACAAAGGATGAGTGGGTTATGGTACCTTTCATAAAAATCACATTGAAGTCACTACCAGTTACTTTAGTATTTATATGTACATATAGACAGCTGAACAGTGTACATTAAAATTATTATTTCAGAAAATGCAACACAAGAGCCTATTTAGAGCAAACTGAGAAAATATGAATAACCACAAAGGTTACTGTGGTGTGATAAATCGTCATTTAACCGATCATACGACATTCATTACGACATGCATCGTAATAATCATAGTAAGAAATGGTGAATACCTACCTATGTTTACTCTGTAAGAAATTTAGAGAGGAAGCAGATCGACAAGATTAATTTTCGGTTGAGTCATGTTAGCTGGGAAATAAGAACTTAATTTATCGAAGAGCTGACTTCTTTTTAACATTTGCATTTCCTCTCTATGGGTCTTTGCGGAGGATGGCGATGGGGAATCCTCACAGAAACTGATATCTTTAGTTTCTCCATCGTCTTTATCCATGGAGAACAGAAGGAGAGTTAATTTTTGAAACTACAAAAAACAAATACATTTCAGACACTCTAATCGATTCATTAAGATTATAAGGGCATAATATTATTAAAATGCTGGACTTCAACCTCTTTGGTTTGTTGAGGATCTTCATGGTTGATGAGTTCAGACAACGAAGTTTGTAGATAAAAAAGTGCACCAAGAGAATCTTTCAGTGCTAATTCTTCAAACCTTTGCTTACGCAACATCAGTTTACATTGTTTCAGTAAATCATTTTTCGATGGTCTTATTAGTTTCAGTCTCCAAAAGTCGTCCAGTCTTAGTTTCGGATCTTTCGTTCTACCAGGATTCCCTCCGAATAAATAGTGTGTCTGTTATCAACATAAACATCGATATAAAACAGCTTCAGAAAACGGAGACACATTTTTTAGGAAATTAGCTTACAAATGAAAAAAACTCATCATATCATCTCATCACTATCATCAACGTATGTAATGTTTTCCACCTAAAAACCATACCTTAGTTACGTTATTGTAAACTAGCTGATGGGCAAAACGGGGTTGAGGAATTGGATCTAAGTTTTGCATATGACTCCAGTTTTGGTCAATAGAACTATCGTTTCTATAAACACATGTCCAAGATTTTCTATTTATGTCAAAAACCCAGAATGAATTTTGAACATTTTCATCTCTTTTGTCTTTGTCTTTACTTAAACCCTGAAAACACAAAGGAAAAATAAGTTGAAGTGTCAATACAGAAAGATAAAACTCAAAACCCAGTCTCATTATAATAAAAAGGCATACTTACAGAAAAAATGTAGATTTCATTCGCTTCTGTATCTATTGTTGCCCGCTGAGTGAATCCTGCAGCTGGAGTATTCTGAGTGGCTTTCTTAAATCCATCAGAAATATGATCCACCTCATCTTTGTCAACATTGTATGACCAAAAGTCATTCAGGTACTCTTTTGCTCTTTGTCCACAGAAAACGTAAAGTTTTCTAAGGCCCTATGAATTGAGTATAAAAAGTTGATTAAACAATTGACGAACGATAATTTTAAAGAATTAAATCTTTTACTAAATGTTAATTACCTCATGAAAAAGCATACTATGTCCCACTCTAGATCTAATTGAATTTTTAGCTGGTTTTGGGCTTCCAACGTCACCTCGTAACAAAGTCCATGTATTTGTTGGGATGTGATAAGCGTATAGCCCAGAGTACAACAACTCCGAATTAGCTGAAGAAGGGGAACTTCCCACAAACGCTCCTCCAGCATTAGCGTCGTCATTTTGAGGAGGCTCGCGGTCATTGTTGTTATTTGGGTTACGAGGATTAGCAACAACATTTTCTGGCATACCAGGAGGATCGATGCCTACTTGACGTACGTTAGCTACGAAATGAGGTTCGTCGCTGTTGCGGTTTATAGCAGGAGGTGCGACTCCTTCATTTTGTTCGTTCAAAACAGGACTTGCATTTGCATTCAACGGGAATGTCAAACTAGTAAAGAAAAACGTATGCAATTAAAGTACTCATCTTCATCTACTCATTTTCAAGGTTTAAGTACAAGTCTAGTTATGTCCACGCTTACTTGTTTTCACTTGTTAAAATACGTCCTCCAAACACATATATAGTTTTTCTTTCGTTATCAACACTCATTTGATGATCGAAAATCAGTTGTGGTCCTCCCTCGGCAGCGGTATCCTCTATTAATTGCAATAGACATTATATATGCATTTAACTATATATTACGCAGTTTATTAGAACATAATTTAGTCTTTTAGACAGATAATTTAACTCACCAGAAATTAAGCTCCACTTATTCGTTCGAATATCGTACATATAGAAGTCACTCTGAAACACGAAACGTTAATGGTAATTATTAAAAGTCAATTTCACACCCATATTAATTACATCATGCAAAACATAGTTTACCTTTACCGTGTTGCGACTAGGTCTATTTTGACTGTCTAAATAACGACCAAGTGTAAAAATTTGCTTTTTCTCAGGGTATAAAATCATCTACAAAGAAATTATAAGATCCACTTTCAATGAAAATTTAAAATAAGTATGTAAATATATGATCTTTTAAGGATGCAGAACAAAAATTAATACCTTATGACAGGAACGAGCACTTGGGCCACCCTAAATCAAAATGATAAAGTGTAATAATTATGTTCTGAAACGTCTCTGCTACTAATTACACAAATAAATCTATAAATAGAAAGTAAATTACCTCCGCTTCCGTATTAGGTGTTATTAGGTCCCATTTTGATGTCGCAATGTCGAATGACCAAAAGTCTGCCAAATCTTCATTTCCATTCCAGCCCCCAAATAAATATATGATCTCCTTTTCACAATCAATAACCATCTGGTGACCTGTGAGCCAAAAATGAGATATTACTACAAATAAAGTAAAGTGTAGACCTAAATAATTGAGATCATGCTAAAAACCTCCTCTCATTCCTGGACGGCGGTCAGCTCCCGTAGATGTACTTGAGTTGCTGCTACTAATGTGGGAGTACAATTCAGGGGAAATCGGGTTCCAACAGGCTGTGTAGTCCTGGTTCGCTATATAATCCTGAAAAAGATTCTTTTGTGCACACTGCTCCAGAAAATCTTCAGCTTTAGTGTGATCACCTTCAATAACTAAGGTTTTGTGGAGATTAGTCATAAGTGGGTGTTCTAGCTGAATTTTTGTTTTCTTTTGAAGTGATTCAAAGACTTCCAGGTAATTATTATCTCTAAGATGTTTCAGGCAAACACGAATTGCTTCCTTTTCCCGATACTGGAAACAGCAGAACGGTTAAGATATACTTTTTAACTTTCAATGATAAACTAAAAATATAAAGTATATTTAAGATTTTGTAGCTTACCAAGTTAAAACGAATGATTGCTGGTTGAACGATTTCGGTATCATCGAGTCCATTCAGTTCAACATACCAAATTGCTAAAACAGAAAAAACCATGATCAATTTTGCAAATTATTGATTACCTACCAGGCTACCACTTAAATGACATTTACTCACAGAAATTAAACGAAGGTCCCCACGATTGCAATGGAACGATTTTAATAAAGCGCGTTGGGAACGGATATCTATCAATCTCGCACTTAAGGGCGAACGTTTCAGGGCTGCTATCATTTTTCAAGCCACTGCAAGATAAAATTAGACTATTAGTTTCCCTACATAATTTCAGCCAAAACGTATTCAGTAGTATTGCCACCTTTCAAGAAGTTCTATCATATTATCTTCCAACAGACCACCGAAAATTTTAAACTTCTTTAAGTTGCAAACATGAGTCTTTTCGAATTTTCCGAAAGTAATGGTTTCCACGATAGAGCTTCGCTTTAGTTTCAACACCAAAAACTGTTAGGAACAACATATCAATAAAATCCATATTATTGCTGATACACAAGGAAGTTTGGAGAAAATCATAACATTCCAAATTTTTTGTAAATCTGTGTGCGTCTGCATAAATACCTGAGGAGGAGAATTCGATTCCGAGCTCCATCGGGATGATTGGTCTTTAGGTCGATCTTCTAGTATGTTCCTATAAAACGTGATGCAAAATTGTTCAAATATGTACCATATACTAAAGAAAATTGTTGTTTTTGTAATTCGAAAAGTTAAGGATTGGCTTACTGAGGATAATATGTGGACGAAAAACTAGAGCATTTGTGAATAGAAAAAACTAGTTTAGCGGGGGAATTGGACGAACTGCTACCAAAAGAAACATTTGCCATTGCAGGAGCATGAATCCAAACAGATTGAGAAGTAGAGCTGAAAAGTCACAAACAAAAGTATAATTTATTTTCAATTCTATCTTTCTCCTTGCTCAATTTTAGAAAAATGTCAAGTTCAAAATACCAATTAATTAATCTAATAACACTACAATACAATTTGCTCGTAAAAACCACTGTGAGACGAGATATCTTATATCTTGACGAGATGATAAACAATAGTATGCAAATGCATCAAAAACTTACATTTAAATTTTAAATAGGCTACTAACCATAGGCAAAAACAGAGAAATCTACTAAAGCATATAACTAAAGTGTTCTTACGTAAACCGTCTAACTTTTACTGTTTCAATATTTTGCGTCCCTGGGTGTTCAGTGAGAAAGAGATTAAAACTTTAACTCTGATTCAAAATGAATATCTTTAAAATTATTAGTGTGATAGCTGCAATTGCTTTGGAATGCCAGGCCACAAACACAAATTAAATGGTGTGATTTTGGGTCAGATTTGTACATATATTAAAAGATTCAATATTTTGTTGATCTTGTCTCAATTTTACTTTAATTCAGTTAAAAGGACCTAAACGAATACCCACGCTTTTCTATAAAATGTCTTTAACATTGTTTGGGTAGCTAATGAAACAATTCAACGAGAATGTGATACAACTTTACAAACTTATAATTACTAAAAGTCATAAATGAGGTGATAAAACTTATTAGCATTGTTTTATAGGGTAGCAAAGGAACTTCACATAAATATATGTGTGCGGATGTGGTGTAGTAGTGTACAGATGATTATATTTTAGCTATGTTACTTTATGTAAAAGAATGCAAGTTTAGACTTTGACATAACAAATTGCGCAATCAGGAAAATACACAAACGACAAAAACATCCACTACAACTTAATACGATTCATTCGACTTTGCTTTAAAGAATTTGTATCTAAAAGTCTTATACACACCACGACTACAATTAGGATCTCGATAACTGTACCACAATAGTTATCTTATAGTGGGCAAATATATTTTATAGTTCACTTAGTACTTCGTGTATATTTGTGACTATATAGCAAGAGTTACTGGATGTAAATTGCTTTACTTTTAACGTCGCGTCTGGGACAAGTTCATTTGATGTTGGATGCCATAAGGACCATAATAATGATGCAGCAGAGACTCACATTTTCACACACTACACACACTGACTTAATTTGAACATATACTACTTAGTTATACGACAGAGAGTGGAAAGAGAAAGACACAGACAGTGAAATGTGTACATTTAAAATGAACTGCAAAAAATGCACAAGAAAGTCAGCGGGCTCTCTAGAAACCGCTCGTTCCACCTAATCTAAACATTCCATAGTCTTTCTCTCAAAGAGCGATGTCTAATGTCTATGTAAGCATAATATGCAAGATGCAAGTAAATTATGTACATAAGCAAATGTAAAGTAAGTAAAGGTCCCTAACTATAATGGTATTTGCCTTTGATTCCTTCAAATACCTAGCTTGCTCTTGTAAAAGTAATTGATACCCACAACGACCTCTAATAAGAGTAACCAGCTATGCAAATGTCACAAACGTTACAAAACACACATCAGTCATACACAATAATGCGAGTAGAACTATACATACTTGTTTCTACTATTACTAGGCGTATTATCTACTGTTGAATTTCGAAAGTTTTAAGCACCAATATTTGGTGTGATTTCGAAAGATGCTATAACCCAGAGCGGAGTTTTATATAGTTAACTTAGTAATATTATATAACATTGCATTGCAAACCCATTTTAATCTCTACATAATAAACATATTTGTACCCAAATATGTATTTGTATTGTTATTTGCATTATTTTCGAAATAATAATATGAGCTTTCTTTTAACTCCATACAAAACCAAACATCATTGCATTGCACAATTAACATTCCTTAAAATGTTAAGGAATAACAAATGTTGACACTTAGAACCCGGATCAAATAAGGCAATACTTTATACAACCGAGAGTATAAAAGTTTTCAAAACCTTTACGATTGGTTAAGAAGCCCAAAGCTACAGACGTAGATTAATACAATCGCCATCGCTGTACCACAATTCAACTAAACTATGTAAATGATGATTTGGTGATGTGTATCAGGAAGATGTTTCAATAAGATTGTAATTGACGGAGCTTCAATGAATAAGCTTTCTAGTCTAGATTATTTTTTGAAATAACTAAGACAAACTACTATTGTTGATTCCAAATTCCAACGTTATAAAAGTTTGTATAATTTTTCTTGGAATCGTTGATTGCGGATACATTCTGTCAAGGTTAAACTAAAGATTCTTTGAGAAAGATATTTTCCATTTTTAAATATATCGTTTGAATAAATAAGATAATGTCAAAATGACTTGTCTCATTTTGTATGGAAATTACAGTCCAACCGTCAACTCTTAAAACAGTTGTTGGAGTCTGTCTGTAGGACAATATATACATATACAATTATACATCCAATTGTGCAGTTTCTTTAACAAAGAAAACTAGCACGTTTTTCGTATTAGAATAGAGCTGAACATAAACTTAAAAGAAAAAAATTGCACTTACGAAAAATAATACATTTTGCATTCAAGCGGTCCAAAAGGCTCAGGATAAAAATTTATTAGTCATCCTCATAAATTATAGTCATTTATTTTAATCTGAATGATGATAGTAATAGCTTTCTATTTAGTCATTAATTAGCGCCCGTTCCATAAATAATTCGCTTTTTGAATTTTTTCGGATTGATTCCATAAGCACGCAATCTGTCATCGTCAACAGGAACATTAGGAATTTGTTTAGCTGTTCCATTATGCCTTCTTTTTTCTTTTTTAGATTTTTGCACTGGTTCCTGTGCTTCCACGGGTAGAGCTCTCTTTCTGCTGTTGGAGTTTAGCACTTGGCCAATATTTACTTCAGAAGGCTTACTCTTTCTATTTTTCGATTTTTTCTTCGATTTCTTTGATTGCGTCTCATTGGCATTTTTCTCGCTAGACTTTTCTTCCACAGGCTCATCTTTAACTTCAAGCAGTTCTTCTTTAATTTCTTCTTTAATTTCAACATTTGGTTCCGATGGTTCCTCTTTAACTTCAAGCACGGGCTCATCTTTAATTTCAAGCAGTTCTTCCAATGTCTCTACTTTATTGGCATTATTTCCTTTCTTCTTTTTCTTCTTATTTTTCTTCTTAGTTTTAGAAGTTTCTTGATCTTCCTGCTTCACTTCCTCAGGTTCATCCTCCTTTCTAAAAGTTTTATTATGAAGATGATTTTTTTAATAAGGAATCCTGAATATTAAAAATATATACATTAATATAAGGTAACAAGCTTACGGAGTGTACAAAGATGACAAAATGCGTTGTTTGCGTTTTGAATCAGCAGCTTTCTTCTGGTATGCTTGCAATTCATACAATTCCTCTTCAGCAGCACGATATTGAAATGTCTTTTTTACAGACGCCCATTGATTTAACTCTTGATCTTCAGCATTTAATATCTGAATGTACAACAAGGAAATTAATACAATCTCTTTACTATGAATAAATCCATCGACAAAAACTAATACCTCTTCAGTGCTAAGTCCAAAATCATTTGGAGTCACTTTACGATATTTAAATCGACAAGGCATATCACCAAGTAAATCTTCAAAATCCAGTTTATAATATTCATCAAAATATTGTTGATAAGAATCGTGAACACTCGGATCGAATTTTGGCTTCTTTCTTTCAAGGGCACTCATAAATGCGGACGATTTGACTTTACGACTTCCTTTTTTCTTAGAAGCTTCAATAAGTTCATTGACCACACTATTACTCTTTCCTGCCTTTGATGATGATGGCCCCTGATAGTCGGCATCCATCTAAACAGACAACCATTGAAACATTAGCTTAACAAGTAAAAGTGGACATACGAAATATTTGAAAGAAAAATGCTATTTGGCAAAATTTACATTGAAATCTGGATCTTCACAATCTGCTAATTCATCACTGTATATCTTTTTCTTTTTTTTCTTATTGCTCATGGCTTCAGGTTTTTGGTCTTCAGCATTGTCTTCTTCAGGCATCCATTCCTCCCAGTTAACTATAAATAAAAAAAAAATAGTCAAAAAATGTCAAAGGTATTTCTTAACTTACTTGATCATATTGCTAAATACTGATCACTGGCTTGATGATAACTCAAATATATAATAAAATATATTATAATATATAATAAAATACCTTCATCTAGCTCTTCATCGGAAGGAAACACAGGTTTCTCTCCGTCGTCGTTTCCGTAATAGTTGTCATTAAATAACTGATTCATCCGACGATCATGTTCTTCAGGATCGAAATCCCCATCAATATCCGCATCATCCACAGGAAGGTTGGGGTCTCCAGTAATTTCCTGTAACTTCTGCAGTTTTTCTAATATTTCTTTTCTTTTAATAGATTTCAATCTTTGAATTTCTTCTCGTTTTCTTGCTTTTTTGCTCTTCCTCTTTTCCTTTACTACTTCCCTTTGTTTCTTCCGTTTTTCGTCAGCACGACGCAAAGATTCAGCTACAGTTCTCGGGTATCGCTTTATCTACAGATTAAGGATTCATTCAACTATTTATATTATTTGCGAACACAAACATGGGCAGAATATACTATAAAATAATAAAACTGTCCACTCGAATCAACTATAGCTAACTATAGGAATTATATTTATTTAAAATCTTACAAAATCTTGGTCAGGTTCTTCGTATCGAAAATTATACTTGTGTTCAAAGGTTTCTCGTTCTGTTTCAAATTTTTCGTCTCCAGAAAGTCCCCCTTCGTCAGAATCATGGATGATTTCATCGTATGTAGGAATATAGTCTGCTTTCTCTGCTACATCAGGATCTTCATATCCCCGATTTAGTATATAATCCCGAAGAAACTTTTCATCCTCGGGTAACGTAGGATTACTCCAGATTTCTTTCAAATATTGCATTTCTTTTACTTCCTTTTTGGATTTGTCATTAAGGCTGTCCTTCTGGCCTTTGAGCCATAAACGATAGTCATCCTCTTCTTTTTCTTTCTCCGAAGCTGTAGCCACCCGCTTGCGAAGAAGTGTGTCATCTTCTTCGTCGGAATCGATATCTTTCAATACTTCTGAAAACCCCTTTTTCAACTTACTTAATTCTTGATTGTAAGGTAAACCTTGCGCCGACTTATTTTGACCAAAATCTTCCTCTTTGTACTCATCGGTTTCATTCCTTAGTATCATTTCTCTATCGTGGTCTTTCAACAAATAAGGCTTCTTGTCCTTTTTAGAAGATTTACTAGTACCATTCAATTCTGACTTCTGACCCTCCACTGGCTTATCTTTTTCTGCAAAGAATTTACGAGATTCGTCGTATATAAGAGCATCTTTTCTTTTCAGCAATGATAAAGTCCTAAGAAATTCTTTTTCCCTCTCTTCGTCATGTATATCGGAATCATCAGATGATGAGCTTTCTGAATCTTCTTCATCCAAAACATCTTCGCCATATCTAGCTTTTACTGCAAAACATTAATTAGCAACTGGCAATCCGAATTTTGAACTAAAACTTTATTGAATTAAAATCTTTAAAACAAGAACCTTACATTTTTGTGCTTCTTCGTTACATCTCCATTTTTCGTAATTCTGGGCATAACTTTTATTAATTTTCAGCTCGTTATGTCTCGGCTTTTCCTTTGCCACATGGTTAAATCCCCCATTCTCTTCTTCATCTGAAGACGGGTCAAGCAGTTTACTATTTTTAAACATGACTAAAATTTCTCCAGGTGAACTTTACAAACTAACACTTTTTAAATACTATGCCACATTGTCTCAAAGCATGCGGAATGAATCTATCGCTGAATGTAAATGGACTATAAACACAAATCCATGTGTTGAGTTGAGCGAATGAGCCATGTGCATGTGCGATCGTAGAGTACTCTATAAGCAAGTACTCTACAAACAAGTCTACAATCTATATTTTTAATATTACTCTACACTCCATAGCCAAAGTCCACACAAAACACACTGCAAAGCTCCCTGAATATGCATGAAATGAAACGCAAAACAGACTAATAACCAAGTAACCACAGCCAGCTGTTTATCTTTATAAATGTGGATCTTCTATGTAAATGCAAGCAGAAACAGTGAAAGTGAAAATTGATTGCGTGTGATGACAAGTACCAAACAAAAATTTTTAACCATTAGATAAGCACAAACACAGGTGAAGTACAACGCAAAATACAAAACTCATGTTGAAAGCTTAGAAGTTGTATCTTGTATCAGTCATCCGTACCTACTTCAACTTCAACGATAAACTTGGCTTACAAATTGACTTTTAGGAACTTTTCACGATAGAAGTTCGAATTATTACTAACTGATCGAAAATCAGCAATATTTTCATTAAAAAAAGTTCGCACTTCATACAACATGTCATCGATTGCACGGGTAGCCACATTGACACCGAAAGCCTCTTGTCTCTTTCTATGTGATATGCAAGAAAAGTTTCGGCCTTCCATCAAGTACTTTAATGAGATCGTGCATAACTCTTCCCGGCTTTTTAAGGCCTCTAGAATTCTTAATATCCCTACTCTTGTTACAGAACAGTATCCGAAAGGTATGTATATTTGTACCGTACCTAAATATCTCGTCTTTGTACCAATTTTTATCAATTAGCAATCACACACTAACACAAGTAGATAAATATTTTACTTAGATGTTAAGATATTGTTATAAAATTACGTGTAAACCAATGTAGTTGTAGATACATGTACTTTAATGATGCCATTCCACGATGACATTAAAGCCCTGGCACTATGGCTTATCATTAAATGAAAGCCAAAGTTCCTTAAGTTTTTATTTCGAATATCATGGAAGATAGTAAATGAACTTGATAACTAATGACTTATATGATTTACCTTAGGCTTGGGAAGGACTGTCGCGGAATTAGGAACTGAAGAAGCGTCTATTGTGCCTATAGCAAAGACTAAATTTTCCATGTGCGTACCACCAATTTTGGAGGAGCTTCAAAAATTGCCAGAAGTTGATTCCATCCTTATCTGTGGAATTGAAGCACATGTATGTGTCTTACAAACCGCTCTCGACCTCCGTTCTCGCGGATATAAAGTATTCATTGTAGCCGATGGCTGTAGTTCAAGAGGGCATACAGAAAGGTATCTAATATCCATTCATTGAATTCCTTGTATTGAGTTCTGTTAGTGCATTTATAATGTAAATGCATTTGCTCTAAATATAGATACCTATATGTAAATTTCCCATATAGGTATCTATATTTAGAGCAAATGCTCCATAATTTATGTATCTAGGCCATATTTTATGGAAGTAGGACTTCTACTCTGGCTATTAATAATGCATGTGTTGAAATGAAATGACAATAAATATGACTAGGTTGATTAAAATTATCTGTTCTATAATCCCCACTTATTGTACCTACTGTACTAAAGTGAAGTCATGTTTTTAATTGTTAATTACAGGAAATTTGCTTTGCGAATGATGGAGCAAAACGGTTGCTGGCTAACTACTACTGAAAGTGCTATTTTGTCGCTTGCTGGAGGCAGTGCTCATCCAAACTTCAAAGAAATTCAAGATATCATCAAACCCTTAAGTATGGATACTGGATTGGAAAACTTTTAATGAAATTCTGTCTGTCTCTGTTGTAGGAATAGCTTATTTGTGAATGAACATATTTTCCGCGTAGATCTATTTTTCTCAATCACAATAGTAAATGCTGTTAATTCATTGTCCTTATTCACTTAGAGGAGTTTATATATTATGTGATACATAAGTGATTAAAGCCTTCTGCGCATTATTTTTGAAAATGAAAGTGTATGAGTCATTATGAAATAAATTACATAACTACCTATGCTTTGTAAGCAACGTATTGCGTTTTATTTGCTTTGTCCTTTGTATATTTTCCACTATCAACCCATTAATGGGTATCCCAATTAAAATTCGTTCAACCCTTTGAGCTCACATACTTCGGTGTTAACTATGTCTTAGTTTTGTCTTAAGACGCTTTAATAGGCTTCTCATTTCTCGGCAGACATCATTAATATTTCATATAACAACATTCATTAATATATCATTCGTGTAACCCACTTCGCTCTAGTTACGTTAACTTGTGTCGTCAGTATTGTTCTAGATTCTCTAGTGACAACTAGTATAGACAACAGCCACAAAGGACATTTACCTCCTGTCTACTGCCCGACTTACTAAAAGTTGAGCCCGTTCTACATAAATATCTGCAACCAATGCATAGTCGTTGACTGCTCTAAATTGTACCAGCTACTGAGAATTTTTTCCCTATTAAACTGGCACGACAAAATGATAGCTCTTATGCCATAGTTGTGTCGGAATTGTTTTCTTATTGTGTCAGTTTAGCTTTTACTGTGAAAGCTACGAAACAGAAAATGATTGTATGGACAAGATTGTTCATTGGGTATATGGTTAATATATGATTATAAGACTAAACAGGATACATACGATGTATACTACAACATATTGGAAATCAATAAATCCATCAAACCCACATTTCCTTTCACTACTTATTCCAGTATGTAACATGAAACTAGGCGTTCATAAGTGGTAAGTTCTTAAGTATGACGAAACCGGAATACTTTCAGTCACTTACCAGAAGTATGCTTAGGCGTATGAAAAAGTACGCTTTAAGTATGTGATCTAATTTAAAACCCCTGTTAACATGAAATTACTATTGCCCAGAGCGAAAGCAATTAGAAAGTTGAGGTAAAGCAATTTTAACTTTTGTACATTTTTTTGCAGCGTTGCTGTAAAGTATTGCATAGGCCACAGGTAGCAGAATCCAATCAATCAGAAGCAGGCTAATACGCAGATACAGAAACGTGAAGAGACGGATTGTCCAGTAAAGTCAGGAAAGGTGATTTTGCTGTCCAGCCTTACGATTATTTATTGGTATAATGGCATAGACCGTTACTTTTCAATCAACTTGCCACTATTAAACTGTCCAATGGTATCGCATTTATATTTGACACGAAGTAAAGTTCCTAATTTGGTCATAGCTATATCTATAATTTAAACATGTAGCATTCATATCATTTAATGAGAATGTCGGGTTCTAGGTATTCCGTGATTGAAGATACTAAATCGATTGACATTGTATTAACTGCAGAACTGTCAGTACTTTCTTGTGACAACAGTGTGGGCTGTTAATGACAATAATGTCACTTTTGTGTTGACTGGGCCAAATCATATTTTTCTTGTAGGAATTCCTCAAGGTTGATACGCAATAAGCTTCAGTCAAACAACAGCAATATAATAATAGCATTGAAATTACTGGTTTTAAATCGGTATGTGTACCAACTTTAAAATATTAGTGATGGGGCAGAACTAGACAAGACTACAATATCATGTAAACCCACCACATAAATATACACTTAAATCGCAACGAAACGATTAAATTGACATTTTCAACAGTTTTGATAGATGCAGTTGTCGATCTACCTTTAGCATTGCAGCATGAAGTTTCGTGTCACAAAGACAACTCTATAATGAGAATTGTGAAAAATATATAGCCAAGTAGGTTTTGGGGAACCTGAACCAATTTAACGCATGTACCTTATCATGTTTGAATTTCCAATATTACATACCCTTAAAATGCTGTAAAGAATATACTAGTATAACTACTAGTGTATTTTGATGCTTCTGCCCATCAATATTTTTTCATCGTGCTTATATCAGTTAAGCCGAATTCCAGGACACAGTCCATTTGCTTAGGCATGTGATATGATACTTTACAATAGACTGTAGGAATGGACAGAAAAATACACAAAAGTTCATGCTGCATATTGCATGTTTCACATAAATAGTAGACTTGTATCACATTTGGCAATACCAATGCCCGACTTAAGAGTATAGCACAAGCCACGTATAAATGGCAAGCCCCCTTTCAAATTCCCGTTTCCTTTTTCCTCCTCCGTGTCACACTGTCAACTAAACTCACTTATACTTATTACAGACACTGTCCTTCAGTTGCTTTCAGGTTCTTCACTTAACACAGCTCAACCTGAGTCATTCCTAACTCCACAGCGACTCATTACTTTCAACTGTTTACATTGACAAACGCGAATGCAGTGAAACGCTATTTTTGTTATTCAAACAGTGGAGTCATCAGAACTATAGAATAGAGAGAAAGTGATAAAAGTTAATCCATCATTGTCCCATATTTAAATGACTGAATGGAGAAAGGACACTGAAAATGCACCGATTTAATTTGTCCTCCAAAACAGTTAGATTGAAAGGAAGTGAATATTATAAGTGGAAATTCCATAAAGGCGGAAATAGTTATTTTGCATTTTGAGTGAAAGCAGAGAAAGTTGTCACAAAAAGTTTCTCCGACAATTTCAATGAAATATTCTTCAAATATATCTGATTTTAGAGATCATGTGCAAATGTGCTTAATGTAATACATATTATCATCATGTCCACGTATGTACTGGATTTCATAAGATTTCACTGATGCCAATTGACAGCGTTGGTAAGGGTCGTTTATCTGTTGTAATAAAACAAGACTTAAGTTTCAAGAAATGGGCATAGATACAATATAGCCAATAATTTATGTTTTCAGGATATCAATTTTCATGAATACCGACATCGACTATGATTCTGTGGATTCGTATCAAACCTTTGCTGTTTATTAGATATGTGCAAAATAGCCCCGGTGGATAATTTAATCCGATTACGAACTTTGGATTAATTCAATTGGATTATTAATGAGAAACCCAAGTATTTCACTAAGCTGCTCTACATCAAGCAAGTATGCTTGAAAACATAGGCATGGTCTAGATACACTCTCCTGCACTGTTATTATTACCCACTGACAATTACTGCGATGGCCCATTACTAGGTGAATTATAACATGCAGCGAGGAAAAAGTTATTGATCGATTAACGTAATAACTTAGAGGAACTTTATTGTTATGTGTATTGGTTTGATTTGTTACTCGCTCTGATGTCCTTCCTCATTGTGATATACCAAAAACCTAATAGTGGACGCTTAGAAGTTGGATGGTTTGTGAAAGTGTATATTTAATTTACCTAACTGCTGTATGAATAGTGGTTAAAGTCCGTGTCTATATGCGTAGAGTATTTATACATCTAACTATTCATAGTCCAAAAATGAAAATTTCAGCTGTTGTAGACACGAGAGTTTAGGGAGATCAATTTCTAACTTTTAGCCTTTTAGCAACCAAGGTCAGAGCTACATAAGGAATTCATGCGTGCCATTGAAATAGAAAGAATTCAAAAAGGTTTTCGCAATAAGCTTGAAGCACTTACGTAACAAGAAGTTTGTTGCGATTGTTGGACAAATCGATAAAATGGGCGATTCTGCCAATATGTTCTTATACAAAAGTTTTGGACATAAACCAGGAATTCACTCATGAATTCTAAATTGAAATTGAAACTCCATGTACCTTCAAAAAGTACATGAGCAATTAAGTGATAGATATCACGTCATCCCTTTGCGAATGGCAAAATCAGTGCCATGATTTCGTCCCTGAAATCCTCTTCTTCAGAATCATTAGTTTTCGCATACTACAACAATATCGGCCCGTCGACTACAATTACAACGAATGTGATAAGTTTAATTTTTAAAGGGTTCAATGAGCTTTCAGAACTGAACAGCTTTTCTCTTACCTTCATCATTAAATTCTCTAATAAAATGAGCAAAGGGGAAGTCCTGGAAAATCAAGGTTACACTAATGGTGATATCAGTAATTCTAAACGGAGAAACAGCCTCAGCGCTGAATACCCAATAGATATTCATAAAAACGGAATAGTGATCAACGGTCATTCTCATGGAAATCAAAACGGAGGTTTCGTGGGGTTTGAACTATCGGAGAACTGTAAAAGTGGGGTGAACAATGCAATTACAAATGCCCCCTCGAGGCATACGTTCATCGAGCCTAATGTTTACGCCGGAGGTCGAACTGTTAATACGAAACGACACAGAAAGCACAAAAGATCAAAAACTCCGGATTTCGGTAAACGAAATGGAAAGACTGATGATGTACCTCCACAATTCGACTCTATACTTAGCAGACTAGACTATAGCATCCGTACACAATTCGGGGATTGGAATGACGATGACGATGATTTCGGACCATCTTATCCAAGAAGCAATGGTCGACATACTCAACCCACTCAAGCTCAGAAGCCTTCTCATAGAAATAAAGAATCCTATGGACCAACTAGAATTTCTCCGATTATACCCGCTCCGGGGAATTACACCAATGGAATCAATGGTGATTATAATGATATGAACGATTATCTAAGTCTCCCCAGATTATTCAAACCCTATGATAACGTCATGAAAAGTAATAAAGTTTTAGTTAATGATCCCATTTACAAAATGAGCAAGGACAATAACGATCCAAACTCTATTCTAAGTCAAGCCAAAAGAACTCTGACCCAAGTGGATCCCTCAACATCATCCAGTATGTATCATTAAGCTTTTATCGCTCTAGAAATCGTAACAAGTACCTTTAATACAATGTACCTTAGCATAAGTATACAATACACTGCGTGGTGAATTTTCTGATATTAATGTACAAATTGCAAAACAAAACTCATTACAATTGCCAATAGGTTTCGTCAATGGATCAGTGATGTATAATAAACTCAGAAAAATATAACGAATTATTATTTCTACTACATTATAAGAACTAACTATTGTCAGATTACTCATGTGATATGATACAGAGCAAAACTATTGGACTAAATTGGTCAAAGTGAATACAATTTTTAACGAAAATTGGTCAATTTATAATTAAGTTTTAAACTTTTGTAAATTATCGGCCATAATGCAGTCATTTCCTTCAGTTTAATATATTTTGTGCAATTTTCAACAGCCCTTACGGTTCCAATGCAATGTGGGAGAATCTGACCCGATACTTGAATTCTGAGTGGTTATAAGAGCTATTGTATTCAAACTCAGTTTTGAATAACGTATTTATTATGAAAATAAAAAGTACCTAATAATATACATATAAATAGTAGTGCCTACTTATTATACCATCCTCATCCTCTACTCCATATGTCAGTGCGTTTAAAGTACATAGCACTGTTCAAATATCATTAAACCATTATCTATAACTGTATAGTAATCTCCATTTTTTATTATTTGGATAAAATTGCTAGTTACACTCAAAGGGACTTAAAAACTCGATAAAATATTTTGGTGATTGTATTCCTGGTTTATGGTTTGTCACGTCAATCCGTCATGTTGCAATGTGGAAATGTTTACTCATTGTTCATTAAAAGCATTGTGGTTTAGCGTAGCAGTGAAGTGAATGATCGTGACTGAGTCTAATAAGTATACTTAATCGTATCTTGTACACGGATATACACTTAATATTACTATGTGATATTTTCCATGTACTAGCAGATGGTATTTCTATGTTATATCTCTGAATGGACAAATAAAAAAATCGAATCCAAGGCCAATGCTTAGGACAAGTTCACTAACTGCTTACAGACAATACACTTGTAGTAGTCTACGAATTCTTACAATATAATGTGTATAAATTCTTTTACATGCCTGAATAGAGTTTATTCCAGAAGAGATACAAAACTTAGGCTGCTGCACATAGTGCATTGGGATAAACTAGATAATTCAAATAGGAATTCAGTCTGCATTACAAAATACTAGTAAATGTAGTACATGGATACATAGGTTTTGGCAATTTATATGCCAACTCGTCAGACATGCATGTGATCTGATAGGCAATCAACAGCCTGGATATTGGTAATCTCTCAATACGTATCGTATGATTGCTGTCACAAGCATACATACATAAATGGTGCATGTAATTAAATAAATAATTAAACTTCGAACGTCTAGTGATCCAAGTTAGCATAAAATGTTGTCCACAATCCTGTTGTGGCTATTTGCCATTTTAGTGGCATTTATTGCCCTGATTAGAAGAAGACCTGAAGGATACCCACCAGGTGAGATGTCAAATCTATCTTCATGCATTTTTGTATTTCAAAAATCACATTTGGCAACAAAAAACAATTATTTATTACAGGTCCACTTTCGTTTCGCTTTATTGGCAATCTCTTCCAGATTCAATGGTCGAGATTTCTTCATGGAAGAAAGGGCACTATGAAGTTATATTTAAAGTATAGGAAAAAATATGGGAAAATATTTGCTGTCGATTTGGTATCATATCGGTAAGTACTCTTGAATATTACCCTTATATCTGTAAAACCACTTCAAAGAAGTTTTTCTAGAACTGTGTAACGAATACTTTCTTAGTCTCATGATACATAGAACATATGTATCATATAAGAGTTCAATTATTTCAAATATACCTAGTAGGTCTATAAATAAATTAGAGTATAAAGTAATTGAGGTTCTTGGATGGTTGTATAAAATAATACGAAAAAGCGAAATGAAACTAAACTACTACTGTTCTCTGGGAATTTTTGTAAGACTGCCTATTTCTTTGCAGGGTTATCGTTTTAAACGATCATAGTTTGGTCAGAGATGCATTTAATAATCCTCTATTGACTGGGAGGCTTAAACTTCATGGTGCAGCTGCTAGAACCGGAGGAGTCATTAGAGGTGATACTGATAATAATAATAATAATATGAGATCAAATCAAAAATTAAATTATCTAGGAGTTAAAAACAAGATTAATTTTTCTTAATTTGATTATTTATTAAATACATACATGTAATACAATTAAGGGAATCGTCAACATCTGAATAGCTATTGAGGAAATAATTAATTCTGAGATTCTAATAAATTCGACAGGGATATTAATGCAAGATGGTGAGGAATGGACTGAGCAGAGAAGATTTACGTTGAGGCATCTGAGAGATTTTGGTTTTGGAAAAAAGTCTATGGAAAGCATCATCTTGGATGAAGTAGTGGAATTGATGGGAAGTTTCAGCAAGGAAGTTGGGAAGCCCATATCAACTCAAAATCGATTCAATATTGCGGTGTTGAATTCACTGTGGTGTTTAGTTGCAGGAAAAAGATATAAACACGATGATCCCGAAATGGTTGAAATTATCGAAGGAATGTCAAGGTTCATTGAATTTTTTAAATTGAATTTGTTTCAGCTTTAATATTTAAAAGGAAATATTAAAGACCATTATTTTGTCATATATTATTAGGATGATGAAACAAGGACCTGGACTAGTATTTTTCGTGCCGTGGCTTAAGAAGATAGCTCCTAAATTGTCAGGGTGGGAAAATTATGCGAAAGAACTTCCACAGGCATATAATTTCCTTGAAAAGTTTGTAAGAAACAGATTAGAAATATTATGATGGAACTACTCCTCCAGAGCATTTTACCGATGTTTACATCAACGAAATAAGGAAAACTACCGATATTAATTCCAGCTTTTACAAAGAACGTGGGGGTAAACAATCATTAGTTATTTTGTCATGATTATAATAAACTATACCTACTAAATTATATTTATTACGCAATACGAAAACCAGTAAACAGTCTATGAATCTATGCCTTTGGTCCTATTTTTGTAGAAGCAACACTAACAGCAACCTTGTTAGACTTATTCTTCGCTGGAGCAGAGACCACAAGTACAACATTGACTTATGTTTTCCTCTATTTGACAATGTTTGCTGAAAAACAGAAGAAGTTGCATGAAGAAATCGATAAAGTTATTGGTTCTCGACTGCCTAGTTTACAAGATAAGCCACAGTATGTATCTTGAATTATAAATGATTCTATCTAACTTGTATTATCAATGTATCAATTATATTTGTGGACACATATATTGACTTCCGAGTGTATAAATTGTCCGTAAGACCATTTTCTTTTTTTTCAGAATGCCATATACTCAGGCAGTAATTATGGAAACATTACGATATTCCTCGATGGTTCCTTTAGGCTTATATCACAAAGCGGTCGAAGATACTCATCTTCATGGATATGTGATACCAAATAATACCTGGATAGCAGCCAATCTTTATGCAATTCATCATGATCCTGTCATTTGGGGTGATCCTGAGAATTTCAGACCTGAGAGATTTCTTTCCAGAGATGGAGACGAAGTCATTAAGCATGATGCATTGCTGCCGTTTTCATATGGGAAGAGAGTTTGTCTAGGAGAAACACTAGCAAGAGATGAACTCTTTTTGTTCACTGTTGCCATTTTCCAGAAATTCCAGGTTGAACCCGATCCTTATGGAGTCAAACTATCCACTCAACAAGTTCCTGGATTAATTATCTCAACCCCAGTCTCACATGAATTAGTCCTAAAAGAAAGATCATCTTTGGATTAACTATAATTGTGGAGACTATCTAATTGTGGAGACTTTCACAGTCCCTTAATTGTTTCTGTCCCTATAAGTGACATCCGAGATCCTTTTTGAAAATATACGACATGACATAATGAACTAATAAATACGTCGATTTAGGCAACAAGATTCATGACATTTTATTAAACTTAGTGTAATAATATCTATAGTTGTAAATCAGTTGAGATTAACATTAACTATTGTATGTAACTAACTAGTACCTGTATTGTAAAAATGATCATCACAAAAGAGTGCATAAAAATCACAATAAAGGAAGAATGAAACTTCTAAATACGATTTTATATGTGCTGGGCATTTATTTCTGGGAAAACACAGGGATCTAACGATCTACGTAATTAAATGTGTAGACAATATAAATGCAGATACCAGATAGCAGACACTGGGTATTTAACATAGAAAAGCATGGAACGCGAGTACAGTTAAAATAAAACAAAGACGAACGAAATACTTGTACACAAGTAGCCCAATGTGAACAGGTCTTCGGTAGTCATCAACACGCAACATCAACAATTTTCCCATAAATCCTACAGAAATCTAGATTTATGCTATTTTATGAGAAATTTGCAAATACACACTTAGGTACAAACATTGGTGGGTAAGTATATCAGTTATATTATCATAACGTTTGCATATTTTATAGTAGAAGGACACAATATTGGCTTACGGAGTTCACAGGCTTTTATATTGCAGAATGTTATACCCACCAAAATGTAATCACCGTTTGATATACCTGTATCAGCACAAAAACCTGTCGGTACAACATAAACATCGTCATGATTTTCAGCGAACGCAACTGCTGTTGTGTTATGCTGGGACAGGAAAACTTTTATACTTATTATTTTTTGCAGCTTATACTTTGCTACCAGCAATGCACTACTAATGTTATTTTTACAGGGTTCGTAGTAATAAGTTTCAACAAGGTATAATAATGTACCAGTACATTAACAATGGCATTTTTGTAACCGATTCCCATTGTAGTAGGGAGATATTTTCAGTATTCGTATCATTTAGGAACTTATAGAATTGTATTGTACCATAGCTATTTTCAGAAAAAATTAAATAGTCAAAATCAAAAATTGTTTTGTGAATTGTGATAAAAATAAAGTAGACTTTTGCAATGTATTAAGAACCTTGCTCATAATATTCTCATTTTAGTAATGTAAGTACAAATGCTAACACAAGAAGAGTTCTCTAAAGCTTTAGAAAGAGACTTGAAATACTCTGTACATTTAAATACAAAAATGGTTACTTAAGATGCAGTTACATATGCGTACTTGCCCACGATTCGTAAAAGAAATGCAAGAGTCTAATGGATTACAGGGTAGGGTTGGGGCATCTTATAAACAAGTATCTACAGCTTTCAGCAAGTTTCTTGCTAATTTGGCTGTCATTCAAGGTAATCCATATGATAATCCTACTCTTACAGATACCGACAATAATATGGTATAACATTCAGGTACCTATATGTAATCAGGTATCTATCGAATGACGTAGGGTTTCTAACATTTTTTAAGTTTTCATATGATTGTAGGTGCTGAGCTGAGATTGTTCAGATATTGGGACTTGTTCAGATATTGGGACCATCTTTACCATTGCTAACAAAATCAGGAGAACTAGGTACCAATCAACTAATAGTGCATCTATTGAGACGATCTATTGCAGGAGTACAAAGATCTGACAACTAGTTCCATGATTTGGGAAAACCAAACTTCAGGAGCCACGATGAAAATTATATCACGTAAAATTACCTAAGTTTGTTCACAGATACAGTGTTTCATTCTCGTTTTATGCGTATAGTGACTATATAATTTCATGTGCGACATAATAAGTTATGTTATGACGAAATATTTTACACGAACCATGTAAAAAGAGACAAGTATACATAGTTTTCTAGAATGGGGAGATACACAAACAGAAGTTACGGAGCCCTACAGCGACTATTTATCTACTTTGTATTGATCCTTCATGGGGTGAATTGTCAATTTAGCACATTTAGCAGTAAGGGATATTCTAATTTTTGCAAACATTAAGCCTACAATTTCCAAAATGTTTTTAAAACCATGAATGTGCATAATCCTGGGTAATTATGTATTAATTTTAGCGACAGGTTGTGGTCAGGTTGACGAATCAATAGCAAAGTTAGACAAAAGAGCGTCTGCACCATGGATCGCTACTGTCTTTTACCAATCATCTCAATGCGACTTCCGTCCTGGAGGATTTGGAAATGCAGTCATAATTGGACCTACCACTATTCTAATGAGTATTTAAATTATTCCGATTTGACATAGGCTTTATTACTTATTTGTCCACATGTAATTTATTGACACATACATAATTTTGTTACGGAATGAATCCTCAAGGCGGTAACTTCCTTTGGAAATCGAAGAAAGGTGTCTCGGATTTGTTTGCCTTTCAACCGAATGGTTTTATGGTGGCTGTTGGACTGAAATCAAAACTTTTGCCATTGCAAGCAGATTCTTATACGCAATTTATTAAGGTAAAGTTAAGCATTAGTCAAAAGATATTTCAGCAGAAACGCAAGTTACTTTACATGCTACAGCATATTATTAATATCAACGAAATATGATTTGTGTCTTAGGTGGAAAATATACAGCCCCATCCTAAGTCTAACGAATTACACTCAGAATATGATTATGCCATAGTCCATTTAAAAAATGCAATTCAATTTTCCTCGCGTGTCCGACCGATCTGCCTGGAGTTATTAGAAAAATCAACTTTTAATAACTTGACATCACAATTTTTGCAAAATGGGGTTTTCCTGACTGGATTTGGTTATCCTAGAAATGAAGTTCAGAAGAACCCATTCGAGTTCAAAGATAGCAACTTTTGCAAAGATAAAGTAACTGACGAATATTTTAAGCCTCAAGTCTCACCTGTTTTAGTCAGGGCAGGTAGTCCATGTGGAATAATTCCTGGGACTTTAGTGGAGAGACAAGGAGTCGAAGGTACATTCTTACTGCCCACTCATTTAGATTATGTATCAATTATTATTCCTAGAATACCATGTATTTTTAGAATTTTCTTTTAATATCTGAGAATGTTTCAATTGAGATTCAATTTTCAATTCTTATCAGAAAGACGTCTTCTTGTTTCCAATGCGTGTTATCAAAAAGGAGCAGTTTTAGCAACGTATACCAATAACCGATGGCATTTAGTTGGACTACTTGCAGAATCTTTAGGATATGATTGTAACAAAAATATTTATTTTGTATCGCCAGTTGCATTAAAGACTCATTTACTCTGGATTCTCAACAATATCAAGTAAATCCAATCAGTTCCCTAAACTATGCTTTTCTGTTACAACATCATGAATTAATGGAATGGCACATATCATCATCTATTAGTTCATTGTAGAAGAAATATTAGTACAGAAGAATAAACATTATCAGGTTTACTATTGAAATTAATTTTATCTACTGCTATGCAATTTTTCAGGAACAGTCCACATTATTTCGTCTGTAATAACGGTCAGCAAATTAACTTGAAAACAGAGCTGTGTAACAATTTTAAGGATTGTGACGATGGATCTGATGAAGATGCTTCGTATTGTCAAGCAAGAAGATGCAAAAATTTTTCTCAGTACTGTACTTCTTGCATAAACAACGGTACGCCCAAATTAAACTAAATACATATGAACTTATGTTGAACATGAATGTATGTACAAATGAACATTCATTCTCCTTGCTACAATTGTCATTATTCCTTAGATACTTTTAAAATTCAACGAAACACATACAATTATTCTACATCTGTCGCATCTCCGGAAATTCGATGCCCAACAATCTTTCCACCTCAGGTTGAACAAACATAATATGCATAACAAAGTGTAAATATATTTTGATATATTCAGTCCAGATATGATATTCATTTTTTATCACAGAACATAGATGTTATTTGTGAAGAACAAGATTTGAGGGAGAGAATTAGTTGTAAAGACGGAGGAGCCGTAGGATCTAAGGCTATTTTTAGATGCAAAAGATTTGATTATTCCAATCCGGGTCCATCCTCCTATTGTGTGGTTACCTGCCTTGATAACGGGCAATGGACAGATGGCTTAAGTCAACTTAAATGTGAAGGTAACGAATTCAGGAATATTTTAAATGAATGATGAAACAAGATCGTTGTACCCTCGAATACTTATGATGATTCTTTCTTATATTCAGATAAATATAACAGTGCTCCACAAATCGAACCTGATTTAATATCGGATCGTCTCAATTTCACTACGTGGTTTGAGGAAACCATTCGACTAGGTATAATAAAATCTACTACAACAGAAGCGTATACAACGATTGCTGCAACGAACACCAACATCAGTGACTCTAATAGCACACCAAATGAATGCCCAGGATTCCCATTGCAGGAAGTATACATA
>JABASH010000867.1:0-32276 GCA_019776445.1 Tomocerus maximus | reverse complement strand
GTAAGTACTGAATAGTTACAAACTTGCAAAGCAATAAATACCATTTACACGTTTAAATACTTATAAGTTACTATTATAGAATCTGGACCATCACATAACATTCATCAGACAATAATAATTATAATGTTATTTCCTATTTCGGGGGTTCATTTGACCCTATATGCAATACGGGTGGAACGAATTGCTTGAAAATATGATGTACTCGATAAAAAAGATTTTCGCCTAAACGAGCATATTTATCTCCTAAATATTCCTTAGGCTTCGTGTCCGTATCCTGAGATTTTATCGGTTGCGATTTCCTTGTTTCTGGTGCTGGTAAAACTAGCGGGTGAGAAAATCCTCGTCTTAGCTCTTCTCCACGGTTGCTATTTGTAAAGGGTTGATCTACGACTTCAACTTCTGAATTTATCGGAGAAACTACAAATTGCGGTGTCTTTCTTAAAGGAAATGGTGATTGAGAAATTGGAATTGGTTCTACTTTGTAAATCGGCCGGGCAGGGTAAATGGAAGGAGTTAGTTTGAATCTTGGGGTATTTGGCAGGTTTTCGGAAGAGCTCTTTGGTTTTCTCAGGTTCAGTGAATTTACAATGTGTTCATGAAAATGGGAATGTCTGTTTTTATTTTTCTCATGAAGAGCATGCAAGGAGTTGAGAAACACACGAAAAGGGCTTTTAGGTTTTCGGTCTTCTTGTAAGTGAGGAGGGACATAGGGTCGAACTGCCATTATGGTTTTAACTCTTCCGATTGGGCTTGGAGTTGTGAATCCTCTGCTATCATTACTGTAATAATAAAGTTTTTCATTTTGGTTTTCCTTATTTTCGGTAGAATTACTAATGGCAGTTTGTTTGGCCGATGTATTATTCTGTCTCACATCCCTAAAGTTAGTTGAAAACGTTTGACTTGACTGACTCGGTGCTAGATTTCTAAATTGATTTACTTTCGTATCACCACTTAGCCTTGGCAAATTAGTATTTATTTCACGTTGTGGTCCATTATTCCTAACTGCTGAAAACTGCGAAGGCTTATTTAAATGGTCTTGGGGTTTAGATTTTGTTAAGGCCTCCTCAGAACTTGTGGCTGCATCTTTGTGTTTCTGTATCACATCTGTCAACTCGTCAATAAGGGAAAACAAAGGCGGGTTGCCATTTTCCTTAGATTGGTTAAAGTTTAGTTCCCCCTCTTTGCTTTCCGGTCTAGATTCATACTTTTGTCCTCTAATTATATCCTGAATGCTAACTGGGTGACTTGTGGCACTTTTATTATTCCCTTTTGTCTTATTGGATATCGGAGAAAATGAATTGAAGCTCGGAGTAATTCTTCCACTGGATGTTTTGCTTCCAAGTTGAATTTTACTGTTTGTGTTTGTTAGAGAATTACTCTGACGAAGTTTTTCTGGTACTGGGGATTGAATATTTGAACGGCTTGTTATGGGATGCCACTCGTTGTTATCAAACAGAATTCTAGATGATTTAGTCGGTCTAGTAGTGGTGAGACTGTTACCTAAATTTTGATACAAAGTGCGATCAAAATGACTTTTAACTGCCGGATCTCTTTGCAATTTTAAAGGTCTTCTCGTATAGCTAGCTGGAATCTCATTATAAGTTTCTGGTGTGGGAGTTGGAGAACGTAAGGATGAAAATCTCGGAGCATCAAATAAGAAAACATTTAGTTTCTCCGCTGAGGCTTGTAGCTGAGATTCTGACGGACTATTATAGCCAAATGACGGAGATGACACCTTGAAATTTCTGGCGTCATTGTATGTAAAATTGGTAGGCTGCTTGCTGTGCGATTGAATCTGTTGAACAAAATTCAATTTTTGACGCATTGAATTTTGTGGGAGTTGTGACTCCTTACCTGTCAAAGAATTTTGCAGCCTGCTATTGACACCTGTTGAGCCAAAAACAAAATTTGGTTTAGGGGTCACTTGTCTTCCTTCATAATTGTCTTTAAAGTGTGCACCATTACTTTCACTTCCTCGGTACGGTCTCATTGGTCTGATTTGCTGTTCAATTATGGTTTTCACTACTTTTCGGAATTCATTTTCTCCTTCATCTTCGCGGTTTTCATTTTCACTACTGTAACTTTTGTTCTCCGTACTCGGCGCAGAATATTCTTCAGTTTCTTCGTTTTCTTCTTTGGAATCCAGAATTTCTGTGGTTTCACTACTATTATAGCTACTTCCGTATTTGGAACTTGGTTTAGATTCATCGTCAACATTATAATTGTAATACCCGTGTGGTTCTTCATTTTCTTTGTCTACTACAGTAAAATCCGAAGCATTTAGCTGAGTCAGCTTCCCATTTGATAGTAAAAACTGTTCAGAGAGTGTATGTAGCAATTCCATATCCATATCTGGTTTATCATTTGATTTTTCACCTGAGATTTTTGATTGGTCTTCAGAAGTAATTTTCTCATTAGTACTCCGAAAAAAATCCCTCTGCAAATCCTTTTTTGTGTTTTCTCCTTTGTCGCTATAACCTGATGTCTCATCATCTTCAGTTGCTTCTTCGGATGATTCATCATTTTGGTTTTCCTCTTCTACCTCTTCTTTACTGGTGTCATCGTCTGAATTTCCATATCCACCATCTTCTTTTCCAGGATTAAGGCCAGATTTTGTTTCCTGTTTATAATTCTCAGAAACTTTTGGCTCGTTTTTCAAAAAGCTATTTTGGGGGGCTTTGTATGTGTAACCTGAAATTGAATTAGCTGGGCTGATCCTTCTTGGTTCCCGTTCACCCAAATGATGAATATCTTCAACTTCTTCCCGCGGGACAATTATCCTGGTTGTTTCTCCAGTTATACCTCTATATTCTCCATTAGGCTGCAGTTTAAATTCTTTATGAATAAGTACCCGAACAACATTTGACGCGGAGCCATCGGGTACTAAGACAGGAGTTGTTAAGTGATGGTGCTGTAACGGTTGGATTAAAGCTGGACTTGGAAACAAAACTGGATTTGTGTAATGAATAAGAGGTGTCACAGCAGGGAGATGAATTAATGGCTCTGGTAAAATAATCACCAAAAAACAATTATTACTAAATTATGTACATCAACAACTTACTACCTAGTTGTATTTTTAATGCAAAATAGAATAGTGGCAGATTCTTACAATGGAAAGTCGTTCCTTAATTCTTTTCATTATACGTTGATTTTCATAGTGCGTTTTGAAAACAAAATGAGATTAGAAATGATCAAAATAGTTTACTTACGATATCCTTCCAAAGAACCGATTGTGAAAAGGATGATGCCAACAGCAAAAAGTGTAAATGAAAACACAGAAAACATGATGAAAATCAGATTTGTTGAAAAGTGAATTGTAAAATTAACTCCGACATGAATGAAAACGTTTATTGCATTGTCTTTGGAGCGAGTTAAGTGTACAGATACAGTTGCGTTATGCAAATGGCGAGAAAATAAATGAGAAAACAGTTTTTACAGCAGCAGCCGCCCAATAGAAAAATTCATAAGTGACAAGTCTTGTGGTGATGTAAATATGGGCAGTTAGCCGTAAACAGAAGATACCTACCAATAGTTATTTACTGATTTCTGAATACATTAGGTCAACCTCATGTTTACATTGCCCATACACCCATTTTCTATCCAATTGAGACTGCGTCACAACAATGTAAACATTCTATACCGCAGAGTGGTCACTGCCTTAGTAAAGAACCCCTTTTGCTACATGCATGTCAACTTCTGTATCAGTAAAGCAAATGAAAGTAAAAGAACTTTTACTATCTGTCTTGAAACGGTATTGGCAGTAAAATAATGTGCTAAGAGTAATTGCTACTTTGATATGTAATAAACTCGTACCTACTTTGCAAAGAACGACCCAGAGGAATCTGCACTGCAAGAAAATGAAAAGCAATATCTCAGTCTTCGATTGGAGAAGTAGGTACGCCAAAAGCTCTAAGGTAGTGATGACAGACTACACTGTTAGTTGTGTCCTGTCGCTAAAGTGGATGAATTGAAAGAAACGTATAGGTGCCTATAATATTATGATTCTCTGGTGCAGTATTCGTTTCAATTACATTTGACAGGCTAACCTACCAACAATAACTAATAACTTCATGAGAAGAAAACTTGCTCTACTTCATGCAAGGTGATCGTGAGACAGATTTGATCATCATCTTGTTTTTAATGTAAATTATACCACTTAATGTATTAGTACTTGTGGTAATTGTTTCCTATGATAGTGAAAACGCTTAATAGATATCTCTTTGCCCGACAATAATCGGGTATGTATAAGACATGTAGATAATAGTTCTGCAGATGATGTTAATAGTAAAGTTGGGGATTCTATTAACACATTCGATGTTTTGCCATTTACACTAAAATCTTTTCAAATCACAGAATAATTGTCGGAAACTAAGTCTCAACCCAACTAACAAAGTCAATAGTTGAGTGGCTTAAACTATTACTTCCTGCAGATATTTTCCGTCTAATTATCGAGGTTTTGATAACTAGAAACCTTTATTGGCTTAAGTATCAATTTCTGTTTCGGACGGTCATCGCATCAGAAACAGAATTAGTAATTACAGTACGCAATTGCCGATACAGTTCTAAGAATGTTTTGTGCGTTTCCGCTTTTGAAGTGATACACGGAATGAATACATGCAACAGATTTTATATTCTACGCAGTTTCATTATTTCGGGAAGGTGTATACTTCTTTGTAATTAATTTTTTTAAATCCTTTGTTTTAATTAACAAAACGTGTTAGGAAAGTGGTTAGTTAATTTTTGCTAATGATAATTACATTAACTAATAATTATTTCTTACATTTTCTCTCCACTCCACATGCAATTAAGAAGACTACATCAAATCGGCTGTAAATGCATTATAATGAGTACGTATTTAGTTGTTTTAGGAATCTGTAACTACAGCATAATTCCTATTTTTCGCAATTTTTTTATACTTAGATAAAAAGTAAGAAAGCAAACTGATTGATTGATAGATTGAAGGAGTTACCAATCAGTCACAGTTACAAGCAAGGAACCGTTACAAGTATGTATGTATCTTCTTCCTCAAGTGACTAATTTTTTAAAAATTGGGGACACAGCAGCACATTATAAATTGGATATCTATAGTCAATATTCATATTCATTCAATAGTTGAGGTTATTGGATGTTGCAGATTCAGTAGGAAGAGTTGCTATGCATGATAATATTACATGTAGTAAAAGTGGGCTGTAATTTGGGATGTAATAATATAGAGCAAATCACACTCCCATATCCCTAAGTTATTTGCATAGCAGACAATAATTACTATGGTGGGATAAAAACATTCAAGATGAGTTCAGTGGATTTCTTGAGAATAGTCTGCAACAATAAATAGGTATGACAATGTATGCCATGCATGCTAAAGCTAATCATTAGGCACTTATTTATAAATCATTTAGACACAGGTATATCTGGCAGCCGTTATGTAGCTTTAGGCTGACATGGCATGAAAAAACAAGACCATCAAATCATGTTAGCACTTATACAGTCATTCTAAAGAACATTTCTACATTACATGCTAATATTACTATTATGATGCAAAATGATCAATTAATTCTAATTGAAAATTAATTCAAGTCTTTTCAAGTCACTATTTTTGAAATTTCTTTATAAGTTACTAATGATTTTGGTTGTACCATCCTATATAGTGTGTAAGGGTAGTAGAGGTTACTGCGAAATTGTTCGTTTTTAACTAGATGCGAAAATAAAGCAAATTCAACATTAGAAACAGTCTCACAGAAAATACTTACTGTACAACTTCTGGTTTCAAAATTGAAATCATGCTAGCCCAACGTATCAAATTAAGAACCTTCATAAGCCGGTTTGCCTTTAATTATTTGATCAGCTAGGTCTATTTAACGATTACTTTTCCTCGAGTGGATACAGATGTTTTTCATTGTTAACAGATGAACCTTACAAGATATCCACATTATGAATTTATCTGCAGTACTTGGTAGTTGTCAATGACCAAATCACTTTTTGTTTCTGATTAGACTCTTCAGAATAGGATATTAAAAAATCCTACAGATACACAGAAGAGTAAAGTACAACTATGCATTATAACTANCTTCAGAATAGGATATTAAAAAATCCTACAGATACACAGAAGAGTAAAGTACAACTATGCATTATAACTACCTACTTTTAAATAAGTCGGCTATAATATGCAGTTTGGTCTGATAATCAAGTTTCTCTGATCAACGGTCATAGTATGCAGTGCTTTTACTTTTATGCATGCTATCAATCGGTATGTTTATTAGTATACTCTCTGTTCCATTACCATACATCGATTTTAGCAATACTATTGATACAGTAAACATGTTGATGGCTTTAGCTTCATTTGGTATGCAGAGTAAACATTAAATATATCGATAATATGGTTGCATTTTATATTAGGCATCCATGCAACATGTATAGTTGTTAGCAGTTTTCACAATATTGCATCTACATGTCTAAGACTGTTTACTTGTACAGATACGATTGGGAATTGCATCAAGAGGTTCAATGTTTTGTGGTCCGATATCGTGGCAAACCATAAATGTTGGATATGCATCAATAAAATCTTCCCACCTTTTCATCGCAATCATTTGCCAAGTCTAGTCTACCAATACGCGTTTTTTGCGGAATGGGAATTGTGCGTGATTGATTTCTAAGACGAACCAACAGGCGATTTTAAAATGTGAAAATAATATATATTTAACTATTTTCTAACTAAGAATGATTGTAATTTAGGTTAACTAACTTTCCTATGATGTTCACACTTACAGTATGTAATTAATGCTGCTATAAAAAATTGATTTTTAATTACTGCATTTAACCAATTTTTCATTTATTTCCTCATTTATCTCATCAATTCATTCAATAAAATTAACTGATGCTACTGATGATTCGCATTATCACGTATGCGTATCCGTAATCCGTGTGCATTAAGCTAGTAATTAAATGAGCGGGAGCTTTTTGCAGATAATATAATAGGTACGTTGTGTACTATCAGAATTCACACTATGCATGTGAGGGCATGAGACATGGAGAAATTGAGAAATTATCCTTCTTAGAACGTTATTAAAAACTGTTGCTCATCTTTCCTTATTATTCCTTAATCAAGAAAAGTTGAAATGTTTTTACTATTTTCTTACTTATAACTTCTAGTTTTGTACTAATAACATTCTGCAAATCCATTTTTGTTTCCTGTCTAGTGTAAAATTCCCTGTACAGTGATACATTCAACTTCCCTGTAATAGGCGGAACAAAAACTATACATGAAACGTATAGTCAACTGTGTATAAGCATCCACACAAATAAGTAAATTATTCTAGAAGTAAAGTACCTACTTATAGTCAATACGGGACCATCAAACACCACGGAACTGAATCAGTAGGTCGAACTCGAAAGTTCGCCATCCGCTCTTCCTCCCAACTCCCAAGTACTGACTGCCGAGTGTAATACAATATTATGTCACAAAATAATGCGAACATAGTGTAATGTGCAATATTGTGCTAAATTGACTGGGAATTTATTGCTGGTGCATGAAAAATGCTATTACTACTGAGTAATTTATTTATTCACTTGTCTGGTGTAATGTGATTTTGTTTTCTTGAAAAGAACAGTTTAAAATGTTTTTTGACCGTAAGATATAGGTTAGAATTTAAATTGAATTACTGCTGATGTAAGACTTGTAAGAACTAAAGAAATGGAGAGTATTCGACTGAAGGTGAGAATACTCACAACTTAGTGGCATTCCAAGTGAAGTCGAAAGCTACCCCAAGTAATCATGCACCAAGAATATTTAAAAATGATCTTTTCTGGCAAATGGTGAGTAAGAGACAAGTGTGAAGTGCGTAAGTTATGTGATATTATTTATTGCACTGTCGGTGCGGTGTTGGCGTATGTAGGTACTAAACTTTCGCACAGAGAATCAACCCTGCGGGTTGGGTTGTTCAGTTGTTCACTCTCAATTCCAGTCATCTTTAGGCTATTTGAGACTTGTTACATTTTTGCGTAGAAAATCCGTATAATTTACGCATCAATTTTGACATTTACCTAATTTTTTACCCAAACTCCAATTTTCTTGTCAAATCCATTCGTTCGGATGTAGGTAGTCATAATTCTTTGCCGAAACTATTGCTCTAATTTCTTTACTTTCCAAACATTCTTGTCTCACTATTCAAGCGAATTGTATTTACGTATTCACTGTTCGTATTTAATATTTAATAATTAAATAGGTGCCTGTATCTCCTATACTCGAAAATATTTGCACTTTATAGTTATTATGGCCCTACATAATATAATGTATGTTAGTAACAGCCCTTGTAGTCCATTTTATGCACTACTGCCATCGTCAGGTGAGATATGATTGGATTAAAATTCTGTTGAGTATGTTGCAACTTTATCTAATTCAGATTTCGAAATAATTGAGATAATTTCATGTTTAATCAAGAACACTCGAGTGTAGAATCGCTCAAGAATGTATAATTTGTGTCCCAAAAAAGTCTTTGGCCTGATAATTATGCCCCAGTCACTTCATCAGTTATAATAATGTTAAGCATCGATAAACGCCCTAGTATAATTAACGAGGTTATTTGAACAATATTTGAACAAATAAAACTGAACAGAAGAATTAGTAAACCCAACTAAGCTGTTTACTATACTTGATTAAGAATGAGTCAGAGTCATTTAGACCAGATCAGTTGACTCAAGCTCTTGCTTACGAGGTAAGGTGACACAATATTTCACGGGAAGCTGTCAGCAACTGCCTTCCGACTAGAAACAGTTCGAGCTTAAGCTTCGATCGGTAATACAAAATCCGAGTTTTGAGGAAAGTTTGATAGCAATCGGTGAAGCCCATCTGCAATTACATTGGTTTGCAAATTCTCATAATGCCCATATGGACCCTTCTTTAAATTGGCAATCAATGTTCATTCTACAGTTTATAAATGATATATTTTGTTATCGTCCCTAGGCAGTTGTAGCATCGTTGATATATGATGCAAAAAAAATAGTTTATCTGTCACTTTTTATTTAAAGTCGAAGACTCTACTTAATACAGACTTAAGCGTTTAGTAGATATACTGTACATTGTATATTGTAGATAATTGGATAAAATGTATTGGTTAATACAGGTAGGACAGGCATAAAATGTAAATTAGTGTATCACGTAATACAGAATTAAAAGTGAGACAATTTTGAATTCAAGTATTATAGAAGAAGTTGCGATTTTAAAGCACATCATTTCAGAAGTTAAAAAATTATGTTAAAAATTCATCATGCACCCAGCCAGACTTTGTAGATCTTATTGCCAGCCTTCTGAACTCGTCGTAAGTTATCATTAAAATCGCCCAAGGAATTGGGGGAAGCCAGCATTCAGCCCTGAATAACACGACACACTCGATTATACAAACAATCTCAATGAATCTATTTCATAATCAAAGAAAACCAACCTGATCGGAGAAAACTTCAATGCATTATTCAAATAGGGTGTGTAAATCAGAAATGCTGCCAAGCAGAGTTCAAATACTATGGCGAAATTCATTTTCCAGTTTCTAAATGAAGAAAAATACAAAAAATATATTTCTAGTCCATATTGAAACATGACCATTACCTACTTTACATATAAAATTAAAAGAGTACTACTTACACCATTCCCTTTTGGAAAATGCTCATTCTCCTTGTCTTGCAGCAAATCACATCCCCTACTTGGGACACGACAATGGCAATGAAAAAGCAAGTTTGTGCAGTTAACTCAAGAGTTTGTCGAGCGTCGTAAGTCTAGATTTTGCACAACGAAAACTGACAATTAGAGTATAATTTGACTTTCTTATTGATGTTTCATATACAATGGTATAATATTTACTTACCCATTCTTGACCGTATGAGTCTTGAAGATCATTAATAGCCTTCGAATCCCATTTAGACCCTATTCCGTACATATCATAAGGATGCCATCCATAACCCCAGTAGCACATAAACCACGAAGTAAACCCGGCGAAGCATTCAAACCAGGATGTCTGTCCATAGGCGTACGACAATAGTCTGAACAAAAACATATCACAATGATCAAGAAAAATCTAGCAATACACGTGAATAAACTTTCAAAATTGTATATTACGGTTTGGTAACAAGTTTTTGTGTTTTTGGATTTCTTGGCTTAAGTTTCATTATATCAGACTCCGCTGTTTCGTGAGCTATACTAATAGCTGGCATGACGTCAGTTCCTAACACACTGAGCAACATAGCAATTGTACCCATAGGAAGTGGACTTCTCAATATAATGAATATCCACACGCAGTACATCTCAGCAATATTATCGGCAAGATTATAGGCAATCAATTTCTTGAGGTTATCAAATATAAGACGTCCTTCTTCTACTCCAGTTACAATCGTTGCGAAGTTATCATCCATGAGAATCATATCGGCAACTTCCTTACTGACTTCGGAGCCAGAGATACCCATTGCGACTCCTGGTGAACATCATCATACAGTTTCATTTAACCATTCAGATTTTTCAGCTAACTTCATTGGAAACTTAAGTAAAAATGTCGAAATTACCAATATCAGCTTTCTTAAGAGCGGGCGAATCATTGACACCATCTCCAGTTGATGCAACCACAAAACCCAAATCTTGAAACGCTTCCACAATTATATACTTTTGTTCAGGAGATGTTCTTGCAAACACAATTTCTTCATGATTACGCAGAACATTTCGAAGTTGGTCAGGGTTAAGTAATTTTAGCTCGGCTCCAGATATTACAGCTGCCCGTACATCGGCCGGATCAATATCATTAATACTACAACCATTATTATGAGCCATTTCTTCGATAGTTTCATTTCCTGTGAAATAGTTTTTAAGTTTCATTTAGACACATGTCAAATCGTTTATCTAGATTTATCAATACTACCGAACATGTAGAAGATATTTTCAAAAAGGGTTACCTTCCGTAATAATCCCTACAGCTCTGGCAATTGCTGTTGCAGTAACAGGATGATCTCCAGTGACCATTACAACTTTTATTCCAGCAGATCGACACTTGGCAATGGCTTCTGGTACAACAGCTCTAGGAGGGTCAATCATGGATATAAGTCCAACAAATCTAAAGTCTTTTGTTAGGAAATCGGGATCATCGGAATCAAACTCGTGGCCAACAGGAAATTTGTCCAGAGGGAGAAGGCAATCACAAAAGCCTATCAAAGACAAAGGTTTATTTAGTACATAACATCAGAAAGCTAAAACTATCCGGATCAGAAGAGATAATTGAATATCAATGTTGTTAATTTACCCAGCACTCGTTCTCCGTAACTTCCAAGTTGATGGTAAACAGAATTAAATTCTGCTTTCCATTGATCATCTAAGTCATATTCCGTATCCCCAATCAGTATCTTTGTGCACATGTTGATTATTCTCTCTGGAGCTCCCTAGAGTAGTAAAGTGAGCACCAAAGTTACTTAAGTACCTGAGTTGCTTATATAAATCATATTTTTAATACATCAAGTGTAACATGAATGCATAATAGTTTTGGTACCTTCATTGCCAGAAAATGTCTCGGGTCATTAGGATTTCGCATATCATGGACTGAGACTTGGTATTTATTTGTAGAATTAAATGGAATTTCACAGAGTTTAGGAAATTTCGAACGGTACTTTATCACATTTTCCATTTGTGTTTCCATACATTTCAAAATGGCAGCTTCAGACGCATCTCCTTCCACGATTCTGAAAGCATAATTGACCAATGCTGTAGTCACAAGTGGCAAAACAAGTTCAATAGATGCTTATTACCTCTTAAGAATAGGAGTATTTTCCTGTCCAGGCTTAAACAAAGCTCGAGAACAAAGGGAGGCCACTGTTGCTAGCGCTTTAAATCCAGGATCATCGTTATCAAAGCTTGCTCCTGTTTCAAATTCGGTAGTATCAGCTTCAGCAATAGCGTTATTGAACCACATATGAGCCACAGACATCTTATTTTGAGTCAATGTTCCCGTTTTGTCTGTACAAATAACTGAAGTGGACCCCAGAGCTTCTACAGCGTGTAAATGTTTAACTAGACAATTTTTCTGCGCCATGCGTTTTGCAGTCACCGATAAAATCATTGTGAATGTTACACAAAGCCCCTCTGAAATATCATTCAAACAAAATTATTACACTACTATGATTCAAATATATATCGATGGTCTAACAGAAATATTATGTACATTTATTGTAACGAGTATAGCAATGAATTTACCAGGTACATTAGCGACGACAATACCAATCACAAAGAAAATGGCATCGATCCAATCGTAGCCCATTAGCATGGCCACTGCAAAGAAAACGGATCCAAAGACAAGAGATCTGACAGTCATAATCATGATGAAACGATCCATCTCAATTCTGATTGGACTGAAGGCCCCATCGACATTTGAAGCCAAACTTGCCAATCTTCCCATAAGTGTATTAGAACCTGTCCGAACAACTAAACCTTTAGCAACCCCTTCAAGAGCGTTTGTTGAAAAAAATGCTAAGTTCTTGGTTTCCATTGGACTATCGTCAGTGCACTCTATTGATCTTTTCTGTGGGTCCGATTCTCCAGTTAAACTCGAGTTATCCACCTTGAAATCCTGACATTCAATTATTCGAATGTCCGCCGGAATTATGTCTCCGTACTTAAGTTCGACTATATCTCCCACCACGAGTTCTGCAACATCACATTCTATCCGTCTTCCATTTCGATATAAAGCTGTTGATCGTGGTACCATATTTTTAAATGACTCCATAATTCTTTCCGATTTGAACTCTTGATAAAACTGGAATGCCCCGGAAAGATGCACTACCACGACCAGTGCGCATCCAAGAACAAGCTGATAAGTAAAAACAAAACCTGTTGATTTTGTGTGGATGTTTTTTTGATAACATTATAATTTACTGTGCTTACATTATCTCGGGAAATATCTTCTGTGTACAAGTACTGAGAAGCATAAGAGAAAAGACTTAAGATAGCACATCCCCACAGCAGGGCATTTAGCCCACCTACAATTGCGATAAATAGTTTCCAAATCATAGATGGCTTTTTTGGAGGGATTAATTCGTTTCGCCCGAACTTCTCTCTGTTTACGAGCACTTGAGCATCTTTAAGTCCCTGTAGGTTAGAACATTGACATGTGGATGCATATGATAATTACTAGGAAAATAATGTTTGGATATGAATAGATGGAAATTAAAAAAGTACGGTTATCAAATTGGTTCCATATCGTTGGACAATTTTGTCCAGGGGTTCTTTGTGGTCATCAATGACATAGCCTTTAGATAGGTCTTCTGCATCTGGAGTATGATTCTGACATTCGTCCGCTTTCCCATTAAGTTCAGTCAACTTAATTTAAAAACAAATGAGAAAGTTAAATAGCTATTCTCATTCTGAAAAGTTAAAAAGACCATAAAAGTTCATGCCATTACCTTAAGATTGTTCAGATCATTCTCAAATCCTGGATTATCCTGGCCTTTCATTTTGTTGCGCCCAGACTGAAAAGTAATATATACCATTGTAAACAATTATTTATTTAAGCTAATGCTTAATTTATATCAGGGTCAACTCTATCTGTAAAACTCCTACAAAATATTATTCGAAAACATCGTAGCCACTTTTTCCTTGTTCTTTAATTGCCATGAGTAATTCATTAAGACTGCTTGAATGCATAAAAATTCTTATTAGTACACAGTACACATCCACCTACTATACCTTCCTAATGCAAATTCTCAAAAGTTTTATCATGCTAATTATTTTTTAGGTATACTTACAATTCTCGTTATAGGAAAATATTACTGTGTGTTGACTGTTGGTAGCATCATAACTTAATAGACTACTCATAGCTTACGTTGGAAGACTTAATACTTCGTTCTAACTAATTAACATGCTGTGCCATGCGATATGAGATATGCATTATTGAGGAAACACGTGAACGATTTGTATATTTCGATTTACATATCTTTGCCACTTTTACACACGGAGGACCCAACGGAGGACATACGGATACTTGCCAAGAAGACTGAGACTAATAACTTTTCACTGCTATCGATAATGAAATACGATGATGAAAATACAATGTAGTTGGTGAATTAGTACCTACAGATATACCTGTTCTACAGTCACTTATAAACTACGTAAAAACAATATTTTTGATTCTATTACATTATCCAGAAATATCCGGTCTCACTTAATTAGAATAATGCTCATCCATGGCCGGTTAAGTATGCGTTATGTACAAACTTTCAAACCCCTGCCCTATATAGTGATAAGTATCACTAGATATGGACATAAAGGAAATTAAGATAATCAATACCTACTAATATCTATTCAATGTGAATTAGGTACTGGTAACATTTATCTACATATACTTAGAAATACATACGAACAGATATATATCTACGTATTCAAAAGTTTTATGTTAAATATAGCTATCCAGGATGTAGAAATTTATGCTTAGGTACCAACTACCTATCTACAACAGTTAATTTAAATAAAGTACATATTCTATTTGGAATAAAATGACATCATGAAAAAATCCAACATTTCGTTGTATTTTTATTTCAATCTGCTGCCTACAAAAGAATCCTAATCCTAATGCCTAGCCACCGAATGGCAATTCATATCTATTTATTTTCTATTTATCAGTTTAGTGAGGCTAGTTTACTGAACCCATTTTCTTCTATCTGTGTGTAGATATGTCTTCCTTCTTACCTTGTCACAGAGATATGAAATTCAGTGATTTGATATTTGACGAACGATACTACAAAGACAAAGGTTAATCCTATACCCATGCTAACAATAAGTAGAAATTTACTGGAGATAAGTATGTAGCTACCAAGGAACCTATAATAAATCTGATTTAGCTACTACACAAAGTTGGCGATATGTATGTTGCCTATTCTTTGTATGTCATCATCTACCACAGGCAATTTTAAATAACATTGTTTAAACTGAGTGCTTTTTTGGATCCCATACAAAAGACTAGGACTATGTACTATGTAACTATATATGTACTAAATAAGTGCTAACAAATTAAAGATATTTCAACTTAAGGTTGCATTTGCATTTATGAAATGTGATTATTTAATGTAAGATAAAAACATATTTAGTAAATAATGGTTGTGAATACTGATCTGTATCGGTGGATAATGTAGAGTTTGCTTTTAGAAGACTAAAATGTGGACTTATCCAGACTACACAGACTACATTAATAGAGATTAAAGGGACGAGTATGGATACACAATCGCAATCTAGTTAATTGTCATTTAGCAATATTCCTTGTACTTGTATTATATTAATATAGAAGAAAGGAATCCCTTTGATCACCCTTAAAAATTCGATTAGGGAGCACTGGATATTATTTTGAATTGACACAGTGACTAAACAGCTTAAAATCAAGATATTATTAATGTCTCTGAGGATTAATAATTAGTAGGATCAAAACCGACATCTTTAGGGGAAACAAGAATTTAAGATAATTACACAAATCAAAACTTGGAGCAGAGATACAATGATACAATAGCCATTTAAAGACTATGGGAAATTAGGGACACTTGAAATTATATTGTTCATGGAAAAAGGTGAAAATTGCATTGTACTAGACGCTGATAAAAATTATGGTAATCAACAAAATTGAAAGAAATTGGATTGCCAAGTGAAACACAAAAATCATTTTGTGCTTTTACATGGTTCAAAGTTTTAAGTATTTTAATGAAGATTGAAAGATTTATTCTCTATATTACAGAAGAGATCCATCATCAACACAGCGTAGTAAACTTAATTTGAGATTTGCACCAAAATATCCACGATAAAATGAAATATTGCTATTTCATTTGTACTTATAGGTAGGTCACAAATAAAGTTTGGCTAACAAAATGTGTAAAACAATGGCTAAAATAGTGATGACAATTACGAACCTGTTCTCCGGGTGAGAAAGATTTAGATTTGCTAAACCCACTCATGGTGAGGGAGGCACGGAAGAGAACTGAAACGATTTTCTAGATGTTGAAACTATAAAGTAGGAAAATAGAACCTTGTTTCAGTTCTTAAAAGCACATTAAATCAGTTTAATCTGGTCTGAATTCAATATCAATGCAAGGATTATGCTTATAGCTAATTCGAATTACAAACTATAGACACTTCTGTATGGTAAATGTCGTAGGTGTAACATCCACTAGCTAAAACACAATACTTACCTGGAAAAACTATGCGAGCTATTAAAATATTCTATATATTATAGGCACAATTTTTCCTCTATTATGGAGAAAGCTGTTGAAATCTGATTACTTATTTCCGGTAAAAGTGCATCAGATATCACTATTTATGCCCATCAACATTTTTTCATGATTAATTTTGGATTCAAAAAATTAATTCGTTAAATTGTTGTTACTACTATATTATCCAAATATTATGTGTCTCGTAGTATATCCTATGCTTGAACATTCTGTAGAATTAACTGTTTTTCCACTTATAATGAAGCAGCTGCCAAAGTGATGCTGGCCCGGTAAGTGATGATATTTGGTAGCACAATTACCTACGACATACACCTATTTAGTATTGGTTATTGTTTACCATTTATTATCTACCTCAAGCAATAGTCACGCATAGGTAAGTAGCATTAGAGTACAGTAAAACTGCAGTACAACTTTGAGTTAATATACATCTTAATTGTTTGTGCATTATTATTAACAATGCTTAATTTTATTAATTAACATAACACATTAGGTTTGCAACATAATTTACAGCACGATCCGTGGCGGAAGACAGAATTGCATTGGTCCCGAGACTACTGGACTGGACTTCTGGTACAGAAACCATAAAAAGAGCCAATATATATATAGAAATCGATCAGCAATCTTGATGATTGATTCTAGACCCTTGACAAGGGATAGTAATAAGTAACGCAATAACGCGCATGGTAAATCATCATTTCGAAACTTTTTCCATGATTAAAATATTTTGTGCTTCATTATCTCATGCAAAGATCATATCCGTTTCACTGTCACATTTCTAATTTAGTTTGACCACACATTAAGAGAGCTGATGGACCGACTGGAAAGTCACTTTGTAGGTAATTGGAGTGAGCAAAAGCCATTATTGTTATGAACGAAATGGGGTAGTTGATGTCCTTCAGATACCTATTGCCTAAGAGCATTGCTTATTAGCGTGCTCTACTTTATTTATTACCAGCAGTATTAATTAACACTTAAAAGTGGGCAGCAAATAATACGATTACTATTGTAATAATATTTAGTCTACTGTTTGTGAATAACTACATTTCAATTTCATCTACTAAATACCTACACGTTACATTTACATTTACGAATGCACATGAAACTATTGTTATTACGAATTTTCAAGAATCTCTGATGAAGCCTCATTACTGCAATATCATTGACAGTGCAACTAGTATTAATTAGTACTATTTACAGATTCTATTTTGTGTATAAGCTTGCTTGTAAACGCTGTGCATGCACTTACTATATATGGAACGAAATATATCTATTGAAAGCTTATGTATCCCCCTTATATACGGATTTTATGGTTAGAGAGAAATCGGTTAATTAAATACACATTGTCATTAATATTGGTATCACTGTCAGTACAAGAAATAGTTCCGCTTACATGTCACAGAGTCACAGAAGAAACATCATCATAATGATTATTATCATAACAGTAGGAATATGACTACAGGATTCATGATATACACAAGTTTACTATGAGGAAGTAGAACTTCTTCCCATCATTGGTTACTCAATCAATTCAGTAGGGGTATAGTATTGAGTTTTAAAATCATTGCTGAATTAGCTTAGCAAACAAGTTCAAAGTTACAGAAACAGAGACAAAGACTGAATCAATAGCTGTATCTTATCATTGATGTTATGAACTCATATTTTGCTGCCAAATAGATATTACTGTGCGAGTTAATACAGCTAACTATATAATAGCAAAGTGTTAATTTATATGAATAAAATATTCTATATGTATCATGTGAGTATGTTAAGTAGGAAATGCGTATCTAAGTATATGTAGCAGACAAATAAATAGTACTTATGTGCAAGAAATTAAAAAGTACTTTCGCTGCTAAGCTAGTCATTTTCATATTCTAGTCATATCTAGTTAATCCGGTATAATGAAAGAAGCGAGTCTTCATTAAAATTCAGTGTAATTTGAACTTGATGGTGTTTACATTAGTACATGATGATCTTGTCTACTTGTTTTGGTTAAAATAAATGAGTATGCATTGACGTAGCAAAATGAGCAGTTCAAAAGGTGATTTATTCGGTATGAAACCTGAGACCAATAATATTATTATGTAAATCCTGTGTTGGCAATATTTTTTAAAAATAGAATGATGATGATGATATAATAATCAAGAATAATAATCATCTTCAAAATGATGATACAATAATTTGTGACAGACAGAGGTCAAGACAGAAGAGGTACAGAAAATTGGTGTTTTATAGCACTCAAAAGAAAATTCTGAGATTGACTCATTGACTGGTATTGACAAATATTTTATTCAGAGCTTTCAAATGACAATCCCTCGGCATGGCGACTGCCGATCATCAAAAGCTTGCTCATGCTTCTTGCTTTTCTAATAACCGATGAATGATAGAACTTTCAATGCAAATTCAAAAATAAAGTCATCCGGAAAAGGCAAGGCTATAACGAAACGAGTACGAACGACTAACGAAACGACAAAAATAGAAGAATTTTTCTGGAATGTGCATTTCTTAGCTAGTGAGACATTAAAGCTATAAAACTTCTGGAAAACTGTATCTTATAGACTTATATACCTTAGAGGTTCAACAACACATATCTATTTGCTGACCCACCGAACACACTTCGTCCACTCCCACCGAAACTCAGTTGTCAGCTCGGAACTACTTCGCCAGGTTAGAATAATAAAATATAAATAAAAAGGTAGAAAATTATAGGAAAATGAGCGGATCTTTCGGAAAATTCCTTCAAACGAACAACCATTTTTCTAAGGGAAATCCGTAGATCAAATCGTGAAGTTAGCAATTAATTGTCGTTAGTACAATCGGCGATAAAAATGGGAAAAATGAGAATTTTTGCATTTGTCGTGTCTTAGGATATGGCTTTTAATAATTAAGTAAGTTTTATTACTGTTTTATAGTCGCAGGGAGATAATCTGACTTTGATATTTTCATGTAATTTTCCAGAGCTTAGGAAGACACCGGGGCCAGTTCGAAAAAATGAAGATGTTTGAAGAACTTGCAGTTTTCAGAGACTTTCTGAAATCAAATTGCGATCTCATGCTGGCTCTAGAAATGCAACTGTTGCTACTATTATTTATGATAATAGGTGTATTGGTTTGCGTTGTTATGTTGTTACTCATAATACCAACAAAACCACGAAATATTCCTAAGGATGATGGAAATTCTATTCGCACGAGTAAGTTCTTGTTGAAATTTTAATATCTATTTTAGTATGTCATTTTTGTTTATATAATATCATTTTTTAGTACTTTTTGTCAATTGAATCATTTTGTAATGAGTTATATCACACTCGGATGTATAATCGTATTAATCTTATGTCAATGTATATACTTACGTATACGTACCTACAGGGGACGCAAATACTATGACTATGAAACCGGAAGAGGATGAACTGAGTTCATATACGGAAGGATCCAAAGAAAACGAAATGGTTGCTGGCTCGGAAACTTATATTTCTTCCACATCTGTTGGTGTAGTGACTTGGGATGGAGATTGGCATGATAAAAAAGGTGACCTTTTAAATGAGCTTAATCATGGGAATTCATTAATCAATTTTACGGAAGATAAAAATGAAAAGCAAAACGGAGCTGAAAAAAATGGTTAGTATTATATTTGCATATGCGCATTTCCAAAAATTAATGCATTACACAACAAATTATCTTGCTGAGAGCAATTCTAGTTTTTAGGTTTAGAATATAAATTGTAACATGTATACCAAGTTTTCATTATGTGATACCAAGAATTTGGAAGTGTGTGATGGTAGTAAGTTTTCCAATGAAATAATCATTTTTGCACATTCCAATAATCATCGATACTTTAATATCATCGATACACGTTATAAAGTTTAAGAAACAAAAAAAATTGTAAAAAGTCGGATATATTCGTGATAATTCCAACAATAATTATTGTTTCAGATATCAAAGACACGGAAACTACAACCGCAATGAATTCTGTTTCACAGATAAAAAGAAAGTCCAGGAAGACAATGTCACCTATTACCACCGTACGTCGTCCCTGTAAGTTTAATTTTTGCTCGATTTTACACTGACCAAATGTAATCATTTTCTGTTACTAAAAAATGTGATTAATTAATTGATTAAAATCCTATGGATGCACTAAAATTAATCATTTTATCTTTTCCATTTTAGATAAACTTAGATCACAATCTGGACTCTGGACAAGTGGTGCTCCTCCCTCTGCGTAGTAAATCTTTAGCTAATGAATGTTTCCTGTTTCAACCCCAAGCAAAGATTAGGAAGTTAAACTTTATGAGTATATTTCACATAATTTAGATGTGATTGAAAATATTAAAATGATACATTAAATATTGTGATTAGTAGTAGGATTGATCCTACATCTGGAATCTGGATAGTAATTAATTTATCTTTATAAATGTGTTATAATTTATTATCTTTTTCATAAGTAATTATTATGATTAATACTAATAATTGTGCCTGTTTTAAAAATCCTGTTTACGATTAGTGTGATCTCACATCATTGTAATAAATTGACCCATTATTACTAAGGTCATTAAATTAATATATTAATGTATTCCCCATCCTAATTTCTGTGTAACCTAAACAGGTATATTTTTGATTTTCTATTGTGCAAAGATACTTTCAGGATACTATTTATCAAATGCATTTATCAACTAGCGGAAGCTAGTTTTTAATTAATAGAGACACGATTGATGAACTGTACACTGAAGGCACATAAATCTATTTATCAGTTCAAAACTTTAATCACAATTGTATAGATTAAATTATAAACACATGGTGAATCATGCTTTGATTATCTGCTTTCCGATGTTTTTCCCATCCAATAAATCAATGAACGCTTGGGGCATTTTTTCAAATCCATCGGCAACTGTCTCATGAATTTTTATTTTTCCCTAAAAATACCATTCAAGAAAAACACCATTTTAACAATAATTTTATTATTATTGCATTGCGTATTTCAAAATGCATTGACAAACCTCTAATATCCAATCTCGTATTTGGTAAGATGCTTCAAATTCCCGATCTGCCCATCGACGAACGTTAAATCCTTCCAATTTTAATTGATTGAACCGAAAATTCAAATAATCAAATGGTTCTGAAAAAAATTAAATTATTAGATAAGCTACCCTTAAATCAGAATATTTCTAAAATAGTTATATTGTTTTCATTGCTCGATTTTTCACCCATGATCAGTGCTTTAGGATCCATTTCCTTATTGTATGTAGATATCGAACCACACTGGGAAATTCTTCCGAATTCTTTCATATTTCTTACAACGTGGTACACGAACTCACCCCCAACCTAAACCATATGATGATAAATATATTTATTATGTACACATCAAAGGTGAAACCAAATTTTATGATCAATAATATTTTTACATTTACATTGTCAAAATAACAATCAATGCCTTCAGGGGCACATTTCTTGAATGTTTCATCTAATTTCACAGTCTTGTAATTAAACACATGGTCAAATCCTAAATCGTCTTTCATCCATCGTAGTTTATCTTCACTCCCCGCAAACCCCAAGACTTTGCAACCTATATTCATATGAAATTACTATTATTGTATTTTTCAGTGTCATATTTACATTTAGCGAGAATCTATTTTAGAATTCAATGTATTTAAAATCCTGGTTGAAATATAAATGATTTATTGTACATTTAAGATTTAAATTTTTTTCATCAATGGAAAATGAATACCTTTGACTTTGGCAATTTGTCCTACAAGACTACCAACTGCGCCAGCTGCAGCGGAAACAACGACAGTTTCTCCAGCTTTAGGGTGACAGATTTCCAGGAAACCAAAGTAAGCAGTATTTCTGAAATAAATTCTCATAATTTATAAAAGGAATTGGTTACATAAACAATATAAAATTTAGCATACCCAGGCATCCCCATACATCCCAACTGGAATTAAAAAAATAAGAAAAGAGTTTTATGTGCTAAATGAAACCATTCAGGATCTAAAATCTACTTGATAAACAAATGAAATGAATTGTCGTTGTAAGTTAAGTTATACCTACATAATTACAGTATTTGTATATTGTTTTATACATATTACTGCATAATAATAATATGTCAAATATTTTCATACCGCATATGAATCAGGTAATCCCTTCATTTCTGGCATTTTATGAATAGTGGAATAAAATCGAATTCCATTTGGATCTGGTTTGTATACGGTCAGATCCCTCCAACCAAAGTTTCCAACTACTTGACTTCCTTCGGGAAATTCCGAGCAACGGCTTTTCAATACTCTGTAGAAGGTTGGGGATATAAAATATGTATTATAAATCATGGAAAACGTTTTTTCCTAAGCAGTTATTTCCAGCCAACTAAGCCAAATTCTATTGTTCCCATATTCTTTCTTTGAAATAAAATACTGGGTAAACTATTTATCATACTCATCAATCTTCAGAAAATGTACTATGCAACTCAAATGGTAATAAAAGAAAACAAAAGATAATGGTGCCAGAGGATGGATCAGGATCAGAGGTAAGTAATAAGGAAACAAATCTTGTGCTTAGTTACTTTGACCATGCAAAAAGCTTACTGTTGGTCAAGATAATAGAGTAAATTAGTTAAAACTTAATCACCTGGCTACTTGTGTACCGGGCATTTGATCTCCTTCTTTCATAGTCTGTACACTTCTACCACGCATATAGGGATCAACTGTAAGCCATTCCGCTTTAGCCAGGATTTCTGTTGGAAGCAACATGAGTAGCGATTTAATCATTCATAATATTGTGTTTTCAGATTAAATTATGTAAAACAAGTAATTACTGACACGTGACAAACTATGTCAAAATTTTAACGATTGTGGCTATATAATTAATTAAGGTGATAGATGAATCTGTAATATTTAGGTCTGGAGTTGGCATTTTTATATTCTTAGTATAGTCATGCATACAAGATACAAAGAAATCATATAGTTTTGTCTTGTAGAATATTTTAATTAAAGTTGAGAGAAAATACCTCCATCCTGAAGATCTGCAGATATAGTTTCGTCTACAAGCTTGAAATCTGTCAGTCTAGGAGCTCCTTTGAAGTGTTTGGCTAAGACAAATTTTCGGGCCAACATTTTTGCTATTTGAGACATTAAACTATATTATATGAAAATATTTCAGAACCAATTTATCAAACTATGCTTGCTATCTGCTGATACGTAACAATTTTTTTACCGGAGCTCTAAAAACCTTTTGGATCTTAAAAATCTAAATAAATACTTCAATATTATATGAATTCAAACAGGTTATCTGACTCTGCCTGACCTTGTGTTTTATTTCTTTACTTGTCAGTCTTACAGCCGCAAAAAATGAAATCCTGATTCTTTCCGCTGCTATAGGATGTCTTCCAGCCCAGCTGCAATCTTCTCCACGTCTAGTCTTCCACTACCCAAAAAACTAATTTCCATTCCCGTCAGAGAGTTTAATGTCACCAACCATTCCATTCCACCTTGATCTGACATTATAAATAGATTATCGTTTTTATCTCTTATATATTAAATTTATCTAATCTATATATGCAGTAGATTTTATGCGTTCTTTCTATGTTCCGATGTCCATTCTTCCATCTCATATAGTATTATTCAATTTGTGCATCTACTATTCACTTACAAGTTACTAAGTATGTTCTTTAATATGGTACACACATAAAATATAGTCTTCTGTGCGCTGTGTAATGTGCAAATGCTATGTAGAACAGTATATAATAGGGTATGATTTGCAATATTTGCATCCAATTTTGATAAATTATCAAGTCAGCACATCTAAATAATCGCTAATTACATTTAGCATGATACAATAATAATAAAATTGTTACTTACGAGAACAGCTAAATTCCAACTCAACAAAGCCTTATTTTTTCATCTGCACTGAAATGGCAATTAATTAAAATAGTAATGTAAGACAAAATTAAATATTTATCTAAATCAATAGGTCGCATTCCTGTTTGCTCGTCCTGGATTTATATGCTTCATAGGGCTCCCTTAATCTATTATTTTGTACTTACTGATTTATTCTAAGCCAGCAATAGTCGCATTAAAAAAAGTTACAATTTTCAAAAATGTATTTATTGTTCATGAACATAGAAGACAAGACATTAAGTAGAAAGGATTAAATATAAATTCAGACAAAGATTTTGAAACACCTTGTGTATTTTTACATAGTTCAATAAAAACAAAAATTATTAAATGATGAAAGTAATTTTGAGAGCGTCATGTGCTTCTGAAGGTATAGGTGGGTAGCTTAATCGACACAGATCTAAAAGAACAGATTTATAAACATTTAATTTCATAACTAAATTCACTAATAATTCCATTAATACACAAAACTTACATCCAAGAAAACATCATGGACACATTGTCCTACTTCCATGAAAGATGAACACATCTTGTCGTCCTTGACTTTAACCTTATCTCCTACAAGTCAGGTCATAGTCATTCAAAAATTTATCCCATTACTATCATTGCTAATCACTATACTGAACCATGTATTTATACTAATGTAATGCAAGTTTCCAAATAATGTTTACAAACCGTGCTCTTTGATGCATTTGTCCACACCGTCCATTAGAGGTTTCTTGTATTCGTCAGGCATGGCTGCTTCAATGTATTTCAACGCTTTTTCATGGTTAATTTTACCTTCCGGAGTCAACTACAAATCATCATTATTAAATAACAAAATAGAAGTATTTTCAACAATAATTGTATATATTCAGTCAAAAAGAAGTAAAAAATTGTCCTTTTGCATACCATTTCCTTCTTTTCTAAAAGACAAACACCAAAGCACTGAAAATCAACAAAAATAAGTATGAAAACTTTTGAGTTTTAATTCACATTGATAAATAATTTCACAAAAGGCGAAATAAAATTGGCCTTACAGAAAGTTTTTCCGCAGGGATTTTCCAAACACTCTTAATGCCAGCTTCAGTCAGACATTCGGTTATTTGGCCCTTTTGCTTATCCGTTAATTTAATTTCTTTTCCTTTACATTGTGTTTCTTCTTGTGCGAAAGCTCCCTGCAAGACAACAATATTGTCAATATTAACCCGAAAAATCTAAATTCTTGATAAATTCCCAGAAGTTATGTTCGTACCGAAAAGCACAAGATAGTTGCTACAATAGCTACTGTTTTTGGGTAAGACATTTTGAATAAATTAAATAAATATTTTTGCAAAAAACCGCAGTTCACTTCACAGTTCACATTTACTCAGGCGAATGTGAATTTTAATGTTTTAATTTCGGTATATTTATACCCTACCCAAATCAATGAATAGCTCAAAATTCTAGAAAGCCCCAAAAGATCAAAGGAAAGAGTAATAACTGCAATTAATGTAATTTCATAATATTATCTTTATAGCATGATTTTTTTGCATGTGCGAATGTTACACTCATGTAATGAAAAGGTGCAATTTTTTCCATTGCAAATCCCGGATGCTAATGGGATGCGACTTACGAAAAACGTGCAATTATCACCAACTCGTTTAACCTTTTGTTACACTTAATTCAATGGATATTTAGGGGTCCATAAGTTATAATTTTTTTTGCAATACGAATTAACATGAAAGAGTAAAAACGGTAAAAAATAAATATGGAGTTTGAGGAAATAGGTACCTATTGCGTTACTAATCCTGATTGTTCATTTTCGGTTGCCGCAATGAGTAAGAATATTGTTTGAGTAAATTACTAGGTACCTATTGGCATACCATAACTTATACTACTTCCGGTGTTTGCCGACTCATCTGTTTCCCCACATCTAATTCCCGCTGTCTTTCATGTCAACTTTCATTACTCATGGTAGGAAAAAGCAAATAATCGAGGTGACACAAATAAAATAGTCTTTTTGCAATCTTTTTGCATTTTTTCATAACAATAATAATTATATTTTGGATATATGAAAATGAGCAATAAAGTAAGTAGTTTGTCCTAAATTGATAGCATCATGCAATCCAGCTGTCTGCCCTGTATTATACTAATTTCATATACTATATGAAATCAGTGTATGAAACTGCCTGATGCATTTTGCACATTAAAACTGATTTTAATTTTATTCAATTACTAGAACTAGAACCTAAAGTTGTATTCGACAATATAATTTAGGAATTCCCAATTTTCCTCTATGAAAAAGTGTTGTAAGCACAGATGATGTAGATAAAATAACTAATAATTAGGAAAAGTACTAGTATTAGTCAAATAAATCATGATGAACTCTTTGGATCATTGACCACGAATGAAATAAACTGGGACTACATATGACTAGACAAACCAATTTAATGCCGTATTTATGATTATTTAAACTCCAGAGTCCAGTTGAGTGGAACGATTTATTAATGCATTTGGAGTTGACTGCCTGTGCCTTGTCATGCTCTAATCTTGGGTCAACTGCACTTGCTTACAACGAGTTCAGTGCACCAATTTCAGAAGATTTTTATGCATTTCCATACATTCTGAAAGAAGAAACCTAATTTTTTGTAAACTTAACGTTTTGAGATAAAGACCAAAATTTATCCCACGGCGAATACGGAATACCTATTCAAAATCAATATAACTTCGGAATCAAAATAACCTCGTAGAAATTCGTTATTATAAAATTAATACGCACAACACACGCAAATGCAGAACGGAAATATTTCAGGATATACTGATATATGGTAGATACTCATTCTCGAAATTAAATCTTTATTTATCACAAGATCACAAAAAGCAGATAAAAGGTGTATACTCGGTCGTATCGGTGTAACTACACGTATTCATTTTTAAGTAAGCTAAGCTGTGCAAGCAGATATTTTAAAATTTGTACCTCTGTACTAAAATATTTACTACTGATTACAACCACACGATTTTTATCGAAGGAAGGACAACCACATCAAGAAGTAATAAATCGGTCAGAAAATCTGTAGATATCAATATCATAATTATCTATAGACAAAGCCTGTATAATTATTATTACGTTTCTCCAAAATAATTTGAGCTATGAGCTAGGTATGTAAAGAGTTTTAGGTTGGATGATAATCCAATGCTACTTTCGTTTCGTACAATATTTCTACAATTTAATATAGGGAATAAACTGAAATGGCTATTCGATGAATATTTCTATGCTCTAATATTATACTTATATAGACCGGGCTAAGCCAATGAGCAGTTATATTGATTATTGACAGGTTTGGAAAAATAAAGTATTGTGGTAGGAAATTACAAATGTTATGAGTTTTGGATATATTCTGTATTTTCTAAATATTCATAAGGTATGGATTCTTTAGGCATTTTCTCCAAGAGGGCAGGTATCCATTTACTTTTGTCCGAGTTGAATACTTGCATCTTTCCCATAGAACGTGCTGTCATAATTGGCTTAATGAAACTAAATGCGATGGAAAATATCCAAGGGGCTGAAATAATATTAAAAGATTTAGTATTTTATTAACTTGATTATATCTTTAGTAATGCTTTTGGATACATTCTTCTGTAGAACAGCTTTGATGAAATAGAAAATGAAACTAAATAGATGATACAGAAAAACGAATCTTACCATTAACCACAAAAATATACTTCATGCACTCGGGATAATTGTGTGCAAGATCTTGAAGACAAGCGTAAAGTACTTGCATAGCTGAAAACAGTGTCATTAATATTAACAGGGAACAGCCAAAATAAGAACAAAATGAAAGTGAATATCAGGGAGATATTTTAATTTGATTATGATTTTTGCTCACTTTCAATGCTGGCAATTTTCCACATTGTCAATTCTTCAAGCCCAAATATAGCACCGACTTGATGAGCGTTTGCTTCTTTGACATAATTGGACAGGGATTCGAACATAAAATAGGCATATTTTATTAAGTCCTCCTTAAGACCCATTTCTACCATTTCCCGTCCTTTCCATTTAGCTATTGGCAGGTATACAACTGAAATAAAAATAATTTCTTACTTAACTTAATGTCCTAATTTATATCCTTACAAAATACAAATCCCAAGTTACATTATCAATTTTTATGTATGTAGAAAAATCAAGCATTTATCAATTTACCTGGTCTGCCCTCATTATCCTTTCCCGTGCACCGAAAAGCGAGACTTTCAGAAATAATTTTCGGAGCCTTCCAGTGTAAATACGATTCGATGTTTTTTTCGGTCCTCCACTTTATTGACTGAAACAAACGCATGAAAAATATTCATTAATATCAAAGACTAATGAGAATGGGCAAATTAAAATGAATTACGATTGGTTGTGCAAATCTAATAGTTGCCCGTTTTATACATGCAAAAATGATGTTACATAATTGTAGGTATGTATGTAATTACAGTAATTAGATTGGACATTCAATACGGGATATAATAGAATAGCGATAATTTAATGTTGATGCTGATGATGCATATTTTTCCGAATTGATAATTTGTTTCCAAAAATCGGATTAGTTTTAGCTTGCATCTGTAGTAATATTTCTCGTTGATACTTGGCCCTTTTGCTAGACCTCATTCAATTTCAATTGAAATTCATAATCCGCGAAATAATATTATTTACTAGTGCCAGATAAGAATAATTTGAAACAGAAATTCAAAGCCATATATATAACAGCTTCAACCGCATATATGGAATCTCCTGATTCCTGATATTTACAGGGCATGAATGTGAGAATGTGCCATCATTAATTATTATTATTACCTGAAACTTGAAACTTGTGTTTCAACAAAAAGGATGCTTGAAATACTTTATCTTGCTTTTGCATCCTTTAACACCGAAGCTTTACTTATCTCGTGAGAAAATCGTGACAGATAAGGAAAAATTGTTTTACTTCCCGTAATAATTATAAACAGGATAAAAAGTGGCATCCTCCACTAACTAGTATGATAAGTATGAATCATGTTAATATAATAACTTGCATGTTTATTGTGAATTGTTTTTTGCATTTAAAAACACTATTTTTCAGCTTAGGAAAATAATATTATTGAATTGAAATAGATAAAATATTACTAATTGCATCGGTATTAAGCTGAATGGGAATCTTAAGTATCTAGTCAGTAGTCCGTAGTGTGCGACTGGGATTTACATATGTACAAGTAATAAAAAATAGGAACTGGTTTATATAGTGTTTGATTATTATATACATGTTTAAGTATGTATTGTATACCCCCATGAATATAGTAGACTAGTAGGTAGACATGTAGATACTACTGCATAATTATAATATAGCATAGATATATTTCAATTCAGATATACAGATAATGACTTGCAAAGAACTTTTTATTTAGCAAACAAAGGAAAACGAATTCATACCCTTCTCATCATGTCTTCAGCTTTATCGATGTTGCAGTCTCTGGCTAAACAGTTGAAAGACAAAATTACAATTATGTTAGGTAGGTATTCATAGAATTTTTAAACTAAATAAAAATACATACTGTTCCGACTGACTGAATATTTGCAGTGCACTATATAGTATGTACAGATGGCTGCCATAATACAGCTTCATGGAAATACTTGCAATACAAATACAATGCAATCCTAACTAAACCAAGCATTTTCAAAGTGTGCCGTCCGTAAATGGTTATGAATTTTTTCAATTTAAGAAAAAAATGCTTTGGAGAAATGTATCTTTATACGAGACTTCATATTGTAAGGCAGATTTGAAATGAGCCATTATTTTTCTATTTTTTTGTCATTATATTAATTTTATTACCTAAATATATGCATGTAAAGTGTTGGTTTTAAATCTGAAGTGCTACTTATGACCAGGAAAAATTAAAAAAAACTCCAGAAGAGCAACAAAGTTTTAATGTGGGAATCTGAGTTCAGGATGGCAATGTTTATATTGTATTAGAGGCTATACACCAGCATGCCATTATGTTCTTAAATGTTATAGCTTCCTGATACTGAAAATTGTTCATTCCGTTCCCTGTACTTTGGTGTGTTACTATTGACTTGTTCTGAGAAAGCGTTGAAAAGTTTCAAATATCAACTAGTGTACAAGATAGCTAATTCCCTGCGAAGTCTGAAGGGATTGTTAAAATGAGTCATGCATGACCGAAGATTCTGCTGTTTCCCAACTTTTATGAGCAAAATCATAACTAACCGACTAGGAAAATCCTTCTTCCATTTAATTATTTTTTTCAAATATGAATTGTATAATGCGTAGAAAAATTGATCTGTATTGCTATAAATATTGTACTTTATAGTGCAAGAAATAATCTTTTCTTTGGTTTGTCTCCATTATCTCTAGTCCATTTCGTTCGATATAAATATTTGTGCCAAAAATATATAATACCTACCTCGTAAAAACCGAAGATAGATAATTTCCGTCGGTTCATAGTCATTAATTCTGATTTTTCCATCTCCTACAACATCTTGCAGTCTGATTTCCATCTACAGTAAAATTGGAATGGGTTTAGGAGCAAATCATGAAATAAAATGTAAATTAAAGAAACGCATGGAAAAACTTTATTTACCTGTTCCACCAAAATGCGTTCTTCGTCAGTTTCGAACTGAATCATTGTGCTAGTCTCTTTATAAATTATAAAATATTGTCACGATAGGTTGTTTGATCCTTTCGATTGTTCACAGATTGAGAACTTAGTAGTCTTAAGCTGCCTCAAATGCAAATGAGAAATGTTACACAGAGCTACTTAGATTACTGAGTAAACTGTGCACAACATTTGAACACAGTTGGAACGAAACTGGAAAGTGGTTTCCGAAATCACTTTAAAGATTGCAATAATCGAGACAGAAACAACGAAAAGGACTGTAACATGACACTGCCTTACGTAGAAATATTAGTCCATAAAACAAAATAGACAATTATTTCTGGCAATTCTACAGAGATTATTTCAGGTCCAATGCAGTTTACCATAAAGGTGCACAATTACCTCGGTAATATTTTAACTGTGTCGGAAGCTGAAGTTAATTGTGACAATGCTCCGTGGACTGTAAACTCTTTAGGCAATGCGAGGCAGCTACCATTTCAGGAAAGTGAGAATGTAATGTGGCAGGGAATGAATACCGAATTGACTGAGTTTTATTTGACTATACACATTCACATAGTATTATCGTCTGTACAAGTATAAATAAATTCAGACAAGGAGTGATATGCTCTCAGATAACATCCTACGCCATATACCAACACTGTACATGTATACTTAGGTGTCTATATCTGCAATGCACAAGTAGCCTACTACATTCTTATATTTACATGAGAAGAAATATTATATACTCGTCACAGTTTGCAGAAACTCTCCCAAGATTTTAAGCCTGTTTATGCAACACACCATGTACTACACGTTTTTTGCCCGACCGTTGGTTCAGGATTGCCTGAGAGTGCTGAACACCACGGAATGTGTAATCCTCTCCTGCAATTACAATACAATTACCTACTACTCGGATAGAAATTACTTAATACCTAAGAGAGTATAAATCCTTATTTATCAGCAAGTAATACATGGGTTCAACCAAGTCTATTATGTAACTGGAAGGAATTATGTCGATGTCTAAGAAGAAATGCAGATGTACGCAGAAAAGGAGGTCCCTCTGTACCTGGTAATCGAACGGAACACAAGATAAATATCCTGAGCTTAATTTGTATTGCGTATTTTGTATTTCCCCACCTGCTCATTGTCCTATTGTTCACAGTTAAATATAATAGGGTGCGAGACGAATCTTTCTTATCTTTTAATAAACAACGATGATAAGTAGCGACGAATATACAGCAATGGTATCTCCATTCATTTCTACAAGCCAGATGCACACTACTTATATAATAATACATGTGATATGCACTTAACTTGTAAGTTTATGCTAGTAGTTTGGGGATAGCTAGCAGGTACCCGTAATAAACCAGTACACTTTTTGATATGTTAGGTATGCACATCATCAGATTTGCTGACGTTAGTGAAATAGTTGTCCATTAGTGCCGTGTTCAAGGCACTCGTTCTTAGAAAATCTTTAAAGATTCTACAACATTTATATTTACATTGTCTGCATTATAAGAGCTCGTTAGTGTGTTAGTCATCTCAATCTCACTTTTTATTACCCCATTCTCTTGACTTTGTTATA
>JABASH010000866.1:0-32282 GCA_019776445.1 Tomocerus maximus | reverse complement strand
TACTCAACTCAATGTAAATTGATCGAGTTCATATCAAATTCCGCTAGATACCTCGACCGAGGGGTGTCCAGCCTTAAACAACCATCTTTGCTAATTCTACCTGTGAGAGAGTAAATGGTTTATAATATGTAAGTTTGTAAAAATTATTTTTGGTTGTAAATTGACATTGGGCTGGAAATGTTTAATTTTCGTTTCACTTTTAAAACTTGTTTAGGTTTATAACTTCGGATAAGGTCTTTTTTCCTTCTTAGTGGCAAATGTTATTCGAAAAGGGATCATTGAATCAAATATCCACATCAATCTCGCAAAATCGAATATTCAAGGCACTGGGTAAGTAATATTAAGATGAAAGGAGCAGTTTAACCTGATTTAAGACAGTTATTAAATTATTATCTATATCTACTAAATATTAATGCATTTAAGGTTGCGAAGAAATCACCTGAAACGACTGGGATTCAAGTACAAGACATATGGTATTGGTGATGATATTTAGATTACGTATTTTTACTTTTTAATCCTATATCAGAGCTGATAAATATCCTAATCACAGATACATTCATTGATACATTCCCATCACTCGATGCTACCTTGCCTTGGTCTGTTGAAAGATAATTCCCTATGGATTACTACCATGTAACTTTCGCAAAAATGTAATACCTACGATAAAAGAAGAGGCTTATAGGTTACGTTCATCTGCTTTGTGCTCTTCGTAAATGAAAGTAGTTATAAAGCATCTTCACTTCGATTACTTGTTTGTCCAAATGGGGATGTGCCATAAGTGTGCTTGCTCGTTCTACGCTTACACGATTTTTACGGCCTTACTACTGTCAGGACCTCATACTTTTAGATCCTTTTTTCTGCTCATTCTAAGCTTGTTTTATTTTGAAGTAGGAGAAGTAGGAACATGTAGCTATACTCACATTATTCTGCACAGCAAGCCAAATAATTAGAAATATTAATCTCTAAGCAGTTCAAAAAATTATCCCAAGCATAAGTTTTAATAGCAAACTTATCTCTAGTGGACAACAGTTAAAGGTCTCAAAAGTAGCGAAACTAGATTTATTATTTTTATATTCATTCATACTGAATACTTTTCCTTTATGCTATCAGTTTAGTAGGTATTGTTGTATTAATCCACAACAATTTTTTCAATTCATTAGCCACCACCAAAGAGTTTTAGATGGTTTTAGCCAGCCAATGTAACAGATGTATCCTTTTAATCCTTTCATTATCATAGATGTGTGATAGCTCTCATCTCTTGTTTACCAACAATTCTGTCACTTTCTGCTAATTACTAATCGCTCACAGAAAGTAATCTGCTGAATCTGCTCAAGAGAACAATAATACGACAGAAAAGAAAAGGCAGATAATCCTTAAAACTTTTATGCTAAGGACAACCAAGATAAAATCATAACCACATAGATCATTTGCAGTTTTTGATAACATAACATTTTCCTGAAACGTTCCTACAAAAATAACATAACACGACAACATTTATATAACTAAAGGAAAATAGCCAACAAATCTTAATCCATGTGTGGGTTTCATTTAAACTGTTTTGCTTTACTAAGATAATTTTGCATTCATTTAGTAGATTGTGGCTCAAACTCCACTAATTAGGTTGACCATATTACATTTAAAAATATTTAGTATTCATTTAGATAGCAAGGCAATGTCAACTGAATGTACTGTATCACAAAACGATCCTTCGTGTTAGTTTCATCCCAAAAATCTCCTTGAGGCAGTTAAGAAAGTTCTTGCACTCTTTGAGACACGTAGCACCCTCTTCGTCCAAGTCTACAACATTCGCAAAACTTGTTAGCATTCTCAACGAAAGGGGACTATGTATACATCTAATTCTATACCTTCAGTAGCCATAGATGCTATTTTCAGATGATTATGTAATGTAATGATAAATAGATTTCTATGATAATAATATATAAACTATGTTTCCTTCAATTAATCTACACTGCAAGTCCGCAACAATGGCTTATGTAAATGTACCAGTAATTCTATAGGTAACAACTATAATTATTTTGGTACTCTAATGGAAATCAGTTTCATGTAACATTGAATCTGTTTAGTGACCGACAATAAAGCAATTACAATTTTATTGGCTATTAAAGTCACATTATTACACATTTACACATCATGACATTTTTCGTACACTTATTATTACTACTTCGGAAATGTATACTAAACTGCCTCCTTAAAAAACCTGCATGATAAGTGAAACAAGTATAAATGTGAATGGTGAAAATACGTTATTAGTCGTGGTTACATAGGACATAGATGTATTATTTTATAGAAGTCATAATTCACATGTGATATAGCTTGCTAATCAAAAAAATATTTTGCTATTAAATTACTTCAAAAGGTCCTGTCCTAGTCTTATGTGGGGCTAAAAATGGTAAATATTTATTTTGTGATAAAGATTGCTTTGATAATTGTAATGTGGGCATTATTTCTCAAAAAATGGATAAGTATGGTTCTTTCACCTGCTTACAATCCGAAATCTTTAATCTGATATGGTACTAATGTTTCGTTAGATTCTGCATTCATGATGTGAATATAATATTACCCCTCAAATTACTACCTATCAAAAATGTCGTCATATTTAGTGTTTACTGCGGAATAAAGCCTGTGTTTATGATCTTTATGATGTGATTTATTCTTTTGTGTATCTCATTATAAGGAAAACGGATTTGCAAGTACCAGAACCATACCTTTCGGTAATCTATGCAAATTACTAGCTGTCAATAAATTAAATATTCCACGACATAAATCTACATAGACATCGTTTTTAGTGTTGGGTGTGCAAAAAATAACTTTATAGCTCATAAAGTGCAACAAAAGTCAAGTTGAAGGCAAACATTATGCTCTTTCCGTAAAATCTGTATACAGGCAGAGCAGTCTGTCTGTGCTCTGTACCAAGGGCAAATAATAAATGACTGTATCGCGATTCTGTCTGGACCGCATTTTAAAAAGCAAAGAGAAATTGATGTAGGTAAGTAAAAATTACTACCTGTTGCAATAAGAAGATTAGAAACATCACATGAGATGTTTTTTGCATACTTTAGTAAGGATTTGCAATTTACTCTCTGTAGACTAAATAGACTCTGACCATAATGCCTTAATGATCATGCAGGACCAGACTGAATCTTTAATATCTTCACCGAATATACATGATTATGTCATTTAATTGCATATGACTTGATAAAATATTTGTGATTTTTTGTGGCTTTATCTGTAATCATTAGGTCTACTCAGATCGCCTTCGCAACCATGCTTCGCATCGCAAATCCTACACTTTTAACATTGAGTTGCGATGCGAAGCACGGTTGCGAAGGCGGTCTGAGTAGACCCATTGTAATTTAATAATTTAGCATATTTATATGGTAGTATAGAATGATTTATAAAAACTTGCTCTCTCCAGGAAGAATTATGCTTATGCTTAAAGATTTTCTGCATAAATGTAAGCAATAAAATCAATAAATTCAAATAGGCTTACTTACAAAGGATAGCTCCTGTCTGCGTTTGTAGTATATTTTGCATTCTTTGTAGTACTTTATTATCGTAAGAGCTTATTTGCACAACTCGACAAGCTAAGTAGTTGACTGGCTAATACAAATCGAAAGTAAATTGAAATATTATTTGATTGTGCAAATTAGGAGTGAAACACTACACCTAAAATATTATTCGTAAAGAATTGACAATGATAATTCTGATAAATCTTTTTGGTGGTTAATATACTAAATAATTGTTATGTTACGTATTTATCTTGAATAATAAATGTATTTTAGTGATGAGGATTGCATAACCCAACACTTTTAATTAGGTGGGCAATTGGGCTGTACCAATCTGTACAAAACTGTCAAGGTAATGTATAAGTGCATTTTAAAGGTTAAATTCCTTGACCTAATGTCCATGTATCTTTATCCATGTTGACATGACTCTGGATTTGCGTTGCATTTTGTATTGCAAGAAGTATTTAAGTCAATTAGCCCAGTAATTGACATTTGCATTTGTACAGTCCCTCATATCTAATACGTGATATAAATTTGCTGAGTAAATGAGTTTGAGGGATGTTTCGGTTAACTTACTTTAATACTATTTCCTTCGCATGAAATGATTTGACCTTTACTAAATTGGTTACCGATTTTTAGAAGAATGAGCCTTGTATGTCTAAATAAAATTTTTCGCTCTGTAATTGTATTTGTACATTTTTTAAATGCGTTTCAAAGACATTATAAATAATACACCACGCTAAGTGAACGGCTCTACGTGATGAACACAAACAAAAAGCGAATTGACTACAATGTGGTATGATTTAATGTTTATTACAGAAAACATAAGTAAAAGTGAACTGCGAACAATGCGAAAACTAGATTTACATAAGACATTGGCTTGAAACAAAGAATTTCATTGAAGATATTAATACATTGAACTTTTGATATCTCTGTATGTATCTGCGTACGAAGGAAGATAAAATTCCTGATGAATGAGGTTTAGTAAGATAAATAAAAATAACTTCCTATTTATTAATAGGACAGGAAAGAAGATGATATCATTAAGTCAGTAGTTGAAGTTCAAATACAGGCAGCCGTTTAGTTCAAAATTTGAACTAAACGGCTGCCTGTATATATTAGATATTCTCCTGTGTACAATGCTATTAAGAGAAATATGATGAATGTGATATACAGAGAATCTTAGTAGCAGTTCGCATAACTAATGATAATGCTATATACATAGTGATTCCATTGAACACAGCTTAATACAGTCAATTAAGCCGCCTTAGTTCCTTTCTGTTTCATTTAACGGACGTGAACGTGAACATGAACAATGATTTGTGTTCGTTATCAAGGCAGTTGATTTTTAGATTACAATTACTATTTTGGTATCAACTATGTTATACTAGTAGCATAAGATTAATGAAACTTTGACAAAATTCCCTTTGCATATTGGCTTTAACAAATACTTAAGCATAACAAATAAAAAACGCTAAAAATTCTTAATCTGTTCAATGAATTTTAATTGTGCTGTAGCCCATGTCCTCTTTGGGTATGGGAGAAGTTGTATTCAAGTCCACAGAAATGTAACACCTAAATTTTAATGAGAGTTTTACTTGTAATAGAATTAAACTGTTACTGTGTCTATAGTCAAGCAAATAGAGCCAATTTAGATAATGTAATGTTTGTCTATGTCAGCCAAAGTGGCTTATCGTACCCAACCTAACTCAATTTAATATAAAATTACATGCGATAATAATTTCTGAATTCATTCAAGCTCTTCTGGATTATATGTCTTATGTATAGACTACTTCATTATTTACATCGCAGCTTTATTTTCACTCTCATCTACTCTCACTGTGTCATTTTGCATTTATTCATCATGAATTCAGTTGTGTAGAGGGGGAATGACAGGGCAAACTATCCATTACTCATAGACGACAAACGACAAGGAAATGTTTAACGGACCTTTTGTGCATTTTTGTCTCGCGTTTAATTTTCTTCCTTTTGCCAGGCTGTCTAGTTAGTTCGTCGGAGCTTCGAATCTCTTTTTAGTATGGTGTTTTAACGAGTTCAAAAATGTTCTCCCAGGGAGTTATTGTGAATTTAGACAAATTCTGTCTGCACTCAGTACCTACTCTTTGGTTTAGACGAAAATCAAAATGAGAACTACTGATTTTCAACAACATTTTTAAAGTAAACATCTTTTTGTGGACTCGTAGTGCATTCATAGTGTCTTTAAGAAATACTGAATCTACGCAAGTTATTGCAAAATACTCTCCCAATTTACATCATTGCGAAAAATTACAATATTTACTTCACCCAATACAAGTGCGGAAGTTAAAAAAGTGCAATTTCAATGTAAACAACTGTCTAGTAATAAGACAAGTCAATTCAGCACTAAAATAACAGAAAACAGGCATTATGCAACTATAAATGGTGCAAATTAATTCTACACACGTTATATATTCTTTGCTATAAATAATACACATAACAAATGTAGTAGGTACAGATCCGTCTTAGTTTCACATTCCAATACGCAAAAATATTTAAAAAAACAGCAATTAACGATCTAAATCAAGATTCAGATGTAAAGTAAATAGTAAGAAAGAATATTTCTCCCGTTTCAGGGGCAGTACTTGTGTTTTACATCTAATTACAATATTCTATTTTGACAAAACATTTTTAATGCTACCTCTTAATGTCTTGTGATGTTGTAAATAATTGTAGCACAGAACTTGCAAAGGTAGATAAAAAATAGTCGAGTCGTACATAGCCAAGTTAATGTCAGTAGGCATTGTTTGTTTATAACATAGAGATGCAATGACAAAATAATTAAATGTTAAGTATATCCCTGCTGTAATAACAGTTTGTACCTCATCGTCTGTCTTCATTTGCCGAAGTGCAGGATCAAAGAATGCATAAAATAGTTCAGAAAGAAAATGTACTAGTTTCATAGGTACTAATGCTGCAATAAAGGAGTTTCGCTCACACAGTCCATCTACTTTTACACTAGTGACTTGTATAATATTGAATATTCATGGTGAACTAAGTATGCATTGGAACTATTATAGTGGCTACTCTTGAAGCAACTGACTTCATACGTTCAGAGTTGAATAGATGTGCTAAGGACATACATAATACAGGACAAAAAGAATAATCTAATGCAACTTTTATTTGTCCCTTTTTTAAAACTTTATGTACAATCCATTGTATTACTTACTCTAAGAGTTTATGTGGTTAACCAGTTAACCTAGTACACACGTGCAGACATATACATACTATCGACTTTATTATATACAGCTAAACATATACTACACATGGCAATTAAATATCTACCTCAGCAAAGTCCTTAAGATGATCTACCTGTGTAGACAACTCAATGCTGCAAAAACCGATGTGCTCAAAAGAATAGTTGTGCAATTTGGTAATTCCTTGCAAAATTCATTCGCATTATAAATTTGTGCACTCGTAGAGAAGATAGATATAGAAAGAATTTGGTAGTTATAAATAACATTCAGATGTCATTATTTGGACAAAACTTTTTCGCATAAATCACGTGTTGCTATTTTTTCAATCAAGAAGCTATTGTTAAAGGATGTTTGGTTGTGCATGAATAATCTGTAGACTATTAGTATCATTTAATTAGCATAATGAATCTATTTGCAACAGAGATAATATTATAATAACTTCTTTGATTTGCAATTAAAGTCTTTGTTATGTCATTTGATTATTAATTAAAAACGTCATTTTGAGGATAAAATTAGCAAATAAAACATAATTGCCCATATGGAATAAATCTTTGGAAAATAGTGCTACTATGAAAAGAAAAGAGTGTCAAAGTCAAAGGAAGGATATGCTTTGTAATTTGATTCATTTTATCGTTTATAAATAGGATGAATGTATCGTTTAGTAGACACCGGCACTAGTAAAGAATAGCGACTTAATAAAATGATAGATTGTTATGGAAAATGAGTATTTCAGTGTCAAGTCTGCAGTTTATGGAGTATTGTGCTTAGAATGATCTGAACCATGACCTTCACTGGAGGAATCGCTTGATTTATGCCATGACAGTTCTGAAAGCTTTTTAATAGTTCACTAAGCACGTAGTGTAGCGTTAAAATCCGGTTAGAACAGTATTAGGTAGGAGTTGAAGGCAATCAATTCATTTAAGCAAACATTTTCTGTAAAGGTATGCCGTGTCGACTCATTAGGAGATGAGATGATGTTAAATGCGCTACCAATCAGCCGTCATTTCCCGTAAGTTTTTGTTCTAGGGAAATTATTTACACTTTTTTGATATTTTTATCGCTGATTGCACTACGTGCACAAGTTCACGTCAGCAAAGAGATAGATGTTAAGGGGAATCTACCTATATACTTATATATTAGGGATAAACTGTGAAGAATTTGATTTAAGGTACCATATCCTAGTATTCGATATGGTACACGCGTAAAAGTATTTCAGTTTAACATTATTTGGTTGAGTTCAAATATTCCAGCAAGTGTCTCATGTTAATTCAATAGACATTTTGTAGTAGATTTAGATAAATGGAATATCAATGTCTACTCAGTACAGGTAATGAATTCGAGTACAAAGAGGTGCTTATAGATACACATATAAATTACCATTTTATTTACCTGACGTATATTGACGTACATTAGTAGTACACATGTTAAATAAAGTCAAACATTGCTCTACATTATGCATGAGGATACATAATAATACCGTAGGGGTATAGGCAGTCATTAATAATTTCTTGCTAGCATTTTTACTTACATTGAGTGTGTGTGGACAAAGTACTTTGAAGAGTCATTTTCTAAAGTAAACTTAAGTTTGTGAACAGAAGGCAGCATGATATAATAGGTACTTCTGTCTAGATCTCATTACCAATACTCACTGAAAGATTCGTCTTATGTTATTGTCAGTCTTGACTATTACTCGCTGTGCTCTACTGTTTGTATGTTAAATAATATGATCCATTCAGTATTGTGTATACACGTATCTCACTTTTACTTATGGTAGGAGTCTCAATTCAGTTGTGCCAGCTACCAAAGCTTCAAACGCACTAGTCACGTCTTAGTACTCAACTCAGTTTCCAGTCTCAACTTGTCTCGGCTACATTCAACATACCTTCGTAGTAATTTTGTACCATTTATCTCTTTACACTTGTGACAGTCCTCGCCAATCTATACATAATTAAACATTTAGTGTGGTGGTGGAAGGTTTACTGTCTCTGTAATCTAACTCCATTAACCTTAGGACTCATTTTGTCAGTTTCGGTTTGTAAATTTTGGATTTTTACATTTTAATCATTGTCAAGCTACAGTACATTAATTTCAATGATGTTTAAGATTACGTAAGAGCTCTAAATGTATTTCATACTAAAGCTTACGTATAGACAAACGAATCTTATGAAACTAATCTACAGTACATAGAAAGATACCAGATTAAAATAATATGCAAACAAACCTAGGTCAATGTTGTACTACTTGGCTTGAAGTTTTACTAGCCGTAGAATTACAATGCTTGCACTGTTAATTTAAACTAGTCATGACAGTCTCGTTGAAAGTGCAGTTCAAGTATAAATTAGAGGGAACAACCTTAACAATCCAAGAACTGTATACTTTGTGTGCATCTGACTTGAATGCATTAACATTTTCATTAAATTTTCATTTTCCGGGCTTCCCCTGCGCTATTTTGCTTTTGGGTACCTGCTCATTTATTCATAAAGACTTCATTATGATAATATTGGTCTGCATGCGTACAGGAAGATAACTTGTTAGTTTAAGATAGAGAACATTCAAATAGATATCGTATCTAAAGTAAGCTAAAAGTCATTCTGACGTATTGTCCTAATATAGTGCGTATACACAAACTAAATATCCGTTTGCCTACTCCTATTGAGTGTGTACATGTTACATTAGGTGGTTGTTTTACCTGTTACTATACTTGAGACTTCAGCTGAAGACGTCAGCAGGAGATTTTCTGGCTGGCTACCTAAATAATTCCTGTTCGCCACAACCGAATGAGTTCTGAGTGTGGTAGATCCGTACTCAGAATTACTCATCTTGTAGCGACATACCTTTTCCTTCTTATTATCATCCCATTATCATTACTAGCTTGAATTGTTACAGAGTGCACAACCGGACTTGGGAGTTAGAACTTGATCCTGTTTTATGCACTTTATATATATTTGTTTACTTACTTCCAAGAAACAACAATTAGGATTTTCCTTGAAGGAATCCCTAATCTTTATCCCGTTTAGCGATGATATACTCGGCTCTTACACATGTGTCTCACCGTCAGTCGTAAACATTCAGCGCTCCTGTTCTCAAGTTCAAATTACATGTGAAAGTGATCTTCAACGTTTGTACTCTACATATTAATGTGTGCTGACATTTGTTTTCATTATCAATTGCGTGTGATTTTCGTGTACAATTCCAAGTAATACACGATATGGACTCAATTTGTTTATATCTCCTTAAATACTGTTAAGCTATTGTAGCTATTTAAACTGTTAACATTTTCAGTGATTTTTGACTTACCATGAAGCAAGTGTTCAATTTTTCTATGTGCCATGGGATCCGAAGTCTCGGTGCTATTGTGATTCTAGTCTGGTGCTTTTCCAAAGCACTTTCTGCAGGTACATACCATTATTTTTCTAATAATTTGCCTCCTCACTTATGTACAGATTATCATTTTGTGTACCTTGTCCTAATTATTACGTAATAATTACTGTGAAAATAATAGTAATTAGTGATTATGTAGTAAAAGTGTGGTCCAATTGTCCACTTTACTAGGTTCAGTGTGCAAAATAAATGTAAATCCAACAAAAGTGAATGATGGACGAGCTTCTGGGTCTTGCATAATAGTGTAATACGTTTCCTCCTTCCAACCTTGCAGAATATCTGTAAATCATCTTGCATAATTCAAAAGAATGGCAAACCTCGACTCAGTACCCAGGAACAGTTTACCAGACGCTACGGTAGTAATCATTAGACCACAAAGTATTTCTTTAGTGCATATGCAGTAAGAACAGAATCTGTGTTAGTATAATATGCAAAAATTGGGATAGCGACACAATAGTTTCAGTTGTGGTATAATATCCCAATTTGTAATTCGACATGCAGAAGGTTTATGCGTTCAGTGAGTTCTCCAAAAGCTTCAGGACACTTAAATGTGAGGTGGATGTGGATGGAAGGTGGTAGCTCTGATTTTTGACACTTTCATTTTCCCAATCACTCATATACTACAACCCTGCGTTCTGTTTGCATTCAGTCCCTAAGTACTTACTATATACAGTAATTTCATAGATCAGTTCTACATGCTTTGAGATTATTAACCCAAAATTATTTATTTCATTCATAACACTTTGCATTCATGTAATGTATGGCATTTGGTACAGGTCTGGGCATAGCACAAATTCTTATACTAGAAATTTTTGCAATTTCAAAATACAAGATGTTTTGAATCCCAAAAATAAGAGTGGATAAACGCATATTGCAATTTAACTTAGATTGTCAATTTTGTCAGGATTACTATGTATCTGTTATAGTAATCTAAGATTATCCTAATCGAAATTCCATGTTATTTGATATTCGGATTCGGACCTACTATAACTTTTTAAAGTCAACTTGGCCTATATTTCCTTTGAGATAAAGCTTTAATGATAAGATAAAAAAAGTCACTTTCAATGATCGTTAGTATCTCTTTAATGTTTTTAATCTCTCACGCCCCAATTTCGATTAATTTGGTGTGTAGGCTGTATGTAAGAGCTTTTGGAAATTAATGAAAGAAAAAGTGTTGAGCAAATGATTTGTATTTCGAAATAATTCCCGCAAAAAACGGTTGCGTGCAGAAATGAAATAAAGTACTGAATGGGAGAGTGAGATTAGATAAATAGTAAAAGTAAATCTGTGAATGAAAGAGATTGTCTTTTGTGCTGAGTCGCATTGCCTATATACAAGGGACTACATAAACACACAGAGAGCAGAAATTTTCTTCCACTTGCATTGGCTGACTTAATAAGGATTCAAATGTGTAAGTGGAAATGTTAGCTAGTTTGCTTCTACTGAGAGTGAGTTCTATTATGTGAACTCGTGCCTTATTAGTGTACTCATTCATATTTTTCATTCACTCCAGGGAACAATAAAAGTAGGCATACTTTCACGCTCACGGACTCTCTTGTCCTCTAACTGATCTCATCGTCATTTAAAATCTCGTTGGTTATTTGCAAATTGGATAAAAATAGGTTTATGGCACTTACGCTAACAATAGGGAACACAAATGAGAAATTGTCAACAATTACGGCCTGCGCTTACCATAATTTTTATGCAGAGCTAGTAATTATCTTATTCAGAGGTTATAAATAGTACCTGGAAAACTTCAGACTTTCAGTTCCTTATTTATCAATAGTCATAAAGATACAAATCCCAAATACATCAAGCACGTGTGCTTTAGCTAATTATTTGCAAACTGTAATTTCCTCAAACTATGGATACTCCTCCTAAAAAGGGAGCTACAGCTTAATTATAAAGAGTATAATTTCACTAACTGAAGCTTTATCTCATTTAATTAATTTCTTTGCATGCAATAGCATTATATCGAATAAAAATCACATTATTTTCTAATTTATCATGACATGTCACGTGAATTTGCCCCAAAGAAAATTCGTAACACTCATTATCATAACATATTTCATATTTATTATCACATTACTATTACCTGATTTAAGGATTGTATTTTGAATGTAAAGTTTCGTTTATTTATACGCGTCAATTTTTCTTTATTTGCAAATTTGTGTTTATTATTAGGTTTAAGTCAGTCATTCTAAGTTGTAGTATTTTGTAAGGAATCCGGTGTTCGTGATTAAGTAATTCGCTTGAAAGTCTTTGAACATTCAAGGAAATCGGGTCAAGGCTGTATCGTTAATGGAATGGAATATTCATGATGTATGTCACAAAACATGATGTATTTCTAAAATCAGAATTCGTGTAGATATCTCTTTGGGTTGTCAACGTATAGTTTAAGACTTGATATCTGTATAGTATCTTTGTGGTTGTACAAAGTGCGAACAATACAGCACCTTCTAAATGCATTGAGTGAATTGGCTGGCAATTTGATAATGCTAATACCTTGTTTGTCATCTGTCTTGAATGTATATTTATTGCTGTGAATTTCAGAAATGCCAGAAACTCATCCTTGCTTCCGAGAATGTTCTTCTGACCCATCGACAAGTATGACATGTGGCTATAACTTCACATTAGAGTACTTTTGGATTTTATCCAAAGCTTGTTACGAGTGCCCAAACGTGACTGCAGATTGTTCCAGATTGGATTGCATACCTGCTGATGGTCACAAGAGAGCAATTGCTGTGGTCAATAGACTTATGCCAGGACCTGCTATCAGAGTAAGAATGATTTACTTACATCGAGAGAATTATCAGAATGGATTAATTCTTAATTCTGAAAGTTCATTTTAATATTTATTGGGAAATGAAAAGAGAGAGGCAGAAACAGAATTTATTTATTTAAAAGTTGGCTACGACAGGATTTGCTAAGTAAAGATGCATAAATTCCATTTGTCAAATGATTGTTCAATACTTTGTGCAATAATTCTATTTACCTATGTGTAACAATAAATATAAACTTAAATTATCATTCTCCGATTCAAGTATTAGTAGCTCTTACTAATCAAAACTACAATTTTATAGTGTCATTCTTAGTCACACGTGGTCACGTTTACCAATTCAATTACTCTAGTTAAGCTAAGCTTTGAATGTTTCTGACTCTATGATTGCCAATTCATTACTGAATCATGTTAGTCGACTCTTTCGCAAATAATTCTGTCTTTCTATCTGAATTCCAATGACAAAGTCAATTCAAGAACACAACGAGATACAAAAAATTCTTTGCCCAGCCTATTGTAATGAGAAAAGCGTCACATTTAACTTGGATAGTCCAAGTCCAGCACGACCACCAATTCTCAGAACAAATTCTCTTATCCAAGCATTGTATCAAAACAACTGTGCAGCATTGTATTGTATGGGCATACATATTCCATGATAAAAGCACATGAGATAGTATTATTACCTGTGTGAGGCTGTGTGCAGGTCACAACTTAAAAGTGAATGACTCAATCTCTACTGATGGGAAAATCCCAAAATCCAACTTATCGTTTAGCGGGCACTATTACTTAGTATGCATTAATGGCCTTTTTTCTTCACTTTTCATTCTTTTCCATGTCGTAGCTAATTTCAACAAAAAATACACTTATGCGTGTAAAAATAGGTAGTAAATTCCCAGATTATTAATACTCTGGGTATTATTAGGGAATTAAGTAGTGCTGTGAATATGGGCTTAAAATGAAGTCTGTCTTGTCAAATATCTTAACTAGAGAGTTATATATATTCCTTTGTACTACTTTTCGAAAAAGGAAACCAAGCCAGGTTTACTAATTTAATATTTGAATATAATTATAATATTTCAATGATTCAACATCTTGCCACTTTATCTATTGTCGATTTTTAATATTTCGTCACAGAATAAGGAGATTACAATTTTGAGACTGTGGCTGCAGGATAGGTGTCATATTATTTCCGTTTTTTCTGTAAATGATTCAGAGTAGTTTAGCATATATGTATATAATGAAATGGCATCTGTAACTTAAACATACATTTTGGTTAATTGAAAATTAGTGATAGAGAATCCCACCACAATTGCAATTTCACAATATAGTACTATACAATACATCTGTGCATATATTTAATTATAATATAGTCATTTAAGAATGTCTTACATTTGACATGCATTTAATTAAATATAGTTTACTTCTCATAGCTTAGACTTCAGCTGTAGTCGTATAATGGTATAAAATGTGGTAATAGTATCTTTTTAAACTTAAATGATTTTAAATATGTAACATTGGAATTAAAAGGTATGTGAAGGAGACACAGTTGTTGTTGATGTAACTAATGGACTTTTCGGAGAAGGGACTGCCATACATTGGCATGGGATTCATCAGAAGAAAACTCCTTGGATGGACGGAGTTCCAGGAGTTACGCAATGCCCAATTCCACCAGGAAGTACGTTTAGGTAACAAGAACTCATTTTTATTTCCAATTTCTATGAGACTATGAAGAGTTAGTGTAAAATTATATAAGTATGAGTAAACAATATTATTGCGGTCAGAGAAGTAAAGTAGAAGTCGGAATCATGACACTTACAAAGACCTTAATTGTCAATTACTCACGAGAATAAGACAATTAAAACATTGCGATACAATAACACTTTATTTTAAGATTTTTACAATGTCCTTGTCAATTATTTCAAAAATTGTTACAAGAAGTTCTAAACTGGTTTACTTATGCGTATTATGTACCACGTTTTCATGCAATGCAACCTCTAGTGTTGCCTCCTTCTTACACATCAGAATTATTGCTATTTGCTGCACTACAGATCGTAGTAATTAGGTAGCCTGCATGTTGGGTGAAGGTGAAACCCACAATCTTGACAATCCATAAACCAACTGTAATTAAATATCATTCTTCAGAAGCACACAATTAAAAGCATTCCTACACTAATTGTAATTTATTAAAATGTATCATGACCACAACAGACTAACGACTGTACTAATATTCAACAATTTCAAACTGTAACTTTGTCCTTTACATATCTATATCATAATAATATTTCAAAGTTGAGCTATTTTCAAATGCGATTAAAGGCAGTCTTTGTACCATGTGTTTCACATCTGCTGTCTGCTCTTGTTCTATCACTATCTGATAAGCTGATTTATTAAATATTTCCAGAATAAATGAAAAATTCTTAATTGTCTTAATAATATTAAATTATCATTACCTACAATATTGCCTTTGCCTGCAATACAAGTACCTGGATAATGTATTCTTTACCAACTAGTGACTTTTAGAAACTGAAGACCCAAAATTATTTGGCAGTATTGAGTTATTGAGTCCTCAAGTGGCCTAATCAGCTTAACTAATGGTGTACCTATCTTCCTATGTTAAATTATTGTCTGAATATCAAAAACATTTCTGTGACAAATTGTTAAAATAACTTATTTAAATGTTGATTTCAACACTTGCAAATGATGACATGTTTATCATTTGGTATTTTTTTCATTATGGGATTCGTCTTGGCATTTTTCATTCACGCATAAAAATGATTCTGAAATCATTGAAACTGATGTGAAGAGGCATAAAAATGATAAAGCAAAACACCTGCAAATTAGTCCAGGGTCAAATTCATTTTCAATGCGGCTCATTATTTCTTGGTTTTATGTGTAGGTAGATGTGCTCCACGTTTTTAGTAAATAAATGTGTGGATATTAGCAAGTGAAGTGAGTGTCAATGAGAATAGCAGCACATTTTTATTCTTCTGACGATAATGTTCTTAAGACTACAAGTGTTCTGACAATTAGTCAAGATATAAAATAAAGCACCCATGTAATGGCACACATGTGGATATTACATAACTTAAGATAGGGAGTAGACAATGAATGGCATTTACACAATTGTGTACTATACACCCTTTGAGGTTCTTTCAGCCTTTGTACTTATGTATTACATGGCTGTAAATTGCTTACATTACTTCTCACTGTGTCTAATTCGCATCAACATGCATTTGCTAATTTATAAGCTGCTACTGTATTCTCACTTTCTGACAGCTTCGACGTAGGTATAATCGCTACTCAGTTACTGACACGAGTTAGGGGCGATTTTCATTCATGTCTCAAGTGCCAATCCATAAATTAGATAACGATGAGTAGCCGACATCAAAAGGTTAAACACACAAATCATACCAAGATATTAATCAGTTGTTTATGCTCAGACATAAATTATCCTTTAAATCTTTTACTACTTATCCCAATCGCTTATTAACTATTGTTTACACATTACAACTGTTTAAACGTTTGTTAACATGCGTCAAATCAGTTTTCTATGAAAATTAATATCAAGATAATGATTTAGAGATTATTGTTGAATTTAGATACGAATTTGAGACGCCACTCCAAGGGAGCTATTTCTGGCACTCTCATGCAGGGTTTCAACGAGGGGATGGAATTTTCGGTTCGTTAGTCGTCCGTAGTCCTAAAAAGCCAGAATTGAGATATGACTACGACTTACCTGAGCATGAAATCCTGATTTGGGATTGGTTGGCCGATTTGTCTCTTCCTGTATTTTTGAATCATCATCATGCCGATGGGGACAACAAACCTCGTGGAGTTCTTATCAATGGAAAAGGAATTAGACCAGGATTTTTTGATGACTTCGAGGAGCACGAAGTAAATGAGTTTTCCATAAATATTGTAAATCAGAAAATGCCATATCATGGTGAGTATAATTTCTTGTGATTGCGTAGATTCTTCAAACAAAAGGGAAACCATTTGTTCCTTTACATGAAGTTCGTGTGAAACAGGGATCCTCCTACAGACTTAGATTCATCAGTAATGGAGTTTTAAACTGTCCTTTGGAAATGTCAATTGAAAACCACACTTTAGAAGTTATTGCTTCAGACGGTTTTGATTTGGAACCGACTACTGTGTCATCTATCGGTAAGAAAATCTAGTCTTGAATCGGAATACTAACTACACCTTCCAGTTTGCATAATTTGGTAATGATATTTTTCAGTTATTTACGCTGGGGAGCGGTGGGATATTGTTTTGAAAGCAAATCAACGCATCGGTTCCTATTGGATAAAATTCCGCGGGCTGATGGATTGCGATGATCGATTTACAAGTGCTTTTCAAGTGGCTGTGCTTAATTACAATGAAATACCGGAGGGATCCTTGCCAAAACATTCCATTAAAAGTTGGTATGAATCTGCGGCACCGTCAAATGGATTGGTACATTCAAGAATTATTATATTATATTCATAATACATAGATAATTATTTAATTAATTTTTTAATTTGTATTGCAAACATTTCAGAGCTTAAATCCATTGAACATCGCTCCGGGTGTAGAAGGGCGGTACATGACTGTTGCCGAACTAAACAGTAGTCAGGATGACGATCCTGAAATCATAACTAAGGAGAAAGCTGACCATCAAATTTATCTTAGCTATGATTTTAATCCAATAGACAATATTCGATTCCACGGACCACATATTCCAATTCGAACAGTTCGCAAAGGACATAAATTGTATACTCCTCAGTTGAATTTCATTTCTCATGTAATGCCCGTGTCTCCGCCGATGATTCAGCCCGAAACGCTTTCCTCTGTTCACACTTGCAACGACTCATCGATGAAGATTAACTGCTCGAAAGACTATTGTGAGTGCACACATTTAATTCGTGTTGACTTAAATTCCATCGTCGAAATCGTTCTTGTTGACAGGTGAGACAGAGTTCTGTTTTCTTTAATATTGGTACAATACGTTTATTAGTAGGCTCTCATTTCTTCTGACACAATATCCTGAGTTACACCTATGTAATGAATGTTCTTCTTAAATATTCTAAATACAAAAGGGGTTACACTTTTGATGCCAACCATCCGTTCCACTTGCATGGACATGCATTCAGAGTTGTCGGAATGGAGCGTCTTAACAAATCTACAGAACCAGACTACATCAAAGAAAGAGATGCATTGGTAAGTCTATTTCTACGTGTAAGTAGGTTTAACTTGCGAAAACTGTTTTGTGCAATATAGTAATACAAATAACACTGTCAATTATTCTCCTGGCAAACACAATTCACTAAGGGCCAACGGCAAAGACAGAATAAACGATTACCACACAACTTAAATCAAATACTAATGTCATTTGTATGTGCAGAACCGTGACAAGTCCTTTAACACAATTATTGGCAGCGAGTGTTTTTTATCCTTCTTATGTCATGTCGCCCTCGTCGCCCTGTAACAATGCACAAACACATACAGAAATAAATATTGTGTGTATTTCATGCACAATATTACACATGTTTAGAGCAACTCTGCATGTAAGGTGTGTTGACGAAGAGCACGAACATGTCAGATTTTAAACGCTTGAAATTTTATCAATGTAAAAATAAGTAAAAACAATAAAACCCAATTTTTTAAGGGCGTATCTGAAAAGCTTTATGATAGAAATCTAGTTAAAGACATAAAGCCTAAATAATTAATATCGAAACAAATGTAAATAGGTGTAAAATGTCTTAATTCATGGATTTTAATTGAAATGAAGGGTCTAGTTGCAAGAAGACGTTCCAAAGCTCCCATTAAGGATACAGTAACAGTACCAGACGGAGGCTACACTATACTTCGATTTCGGGCAGATAACCCAGGATTTTGGTTCTTTCATTGTCATATAACGTACCATGTTGAAATTGGAATGGGACTGATTATTCAGGTGAAATCAATAATTGCGATGAAAGTCATGATAAATCTAATATAATACTTTGGATAATATTAAATTTTCGGATGTACTAAATGAATTAATGACACTATAGGTGGGAAATCAATCTGACATGTTGACTGCTCCGGATGACTTCCCTACATGTGGCGATTACAGACCAAAAGTTAAGCGCGACCCAATTTATTATCAGGAACGAACGAATTCCATTGTATCTTTACCCAACGGAACAAATCCACATCATCCTCATTACAATATTATGACCTCAACAGCAAATCCTCTTGAAAATACAATCGATACTGCAACTAAGAAGCCCCAAAAACCCAAACCACTTCGTGGGGGAAAGAATTCAGGGCCAGTCAGTTCTCCATCAATTTTTCTCAGCATGTTATCTCTTTTTTGTACTTTTATCTTTGTAACGAGGTACTCTGACTTCGACAGTAGCATTTCCCTTAAAAGATGAAAGTTGTAAAGAGTGCTACTCCTAACTTGTACTATATTTAACTATGTAACAATGATACATATTCATTTTGCAATTGATTTTAATCTTATGACTTACAATTAGATAATGAAACCGTGAAGATTCTGTTGATAGAAGCAGCTTGTGTAGGGTAAACGGAAGGGATTCATTTCCCAACAATAACTACCGAATCAAATTATATGCTAAATATGCAAGAAACCACACTATAAGTATGTTTTTCATGTGATTGCGAGATGTTTTTTCTATTCTTAAGATTTAACCCTTTCCTGTTTATTTCATGATGACTTGCCTAATGGCAAAGTTTTTCTACTGCCAGAATATAAAAACTATAGTTTGTGTTGTATTTGTGATTATTTTTTCCCAGCACGAAATTATACACACGATCATTGGGGGTTGGTAAATATTTTAAATTATGCATGTGATGGGATTCCCAACCAAAACCAAACATTTTTGAAGTCTCATTTAACATATAATATAGTTACACATCTATGTCGGCAATGTCGAGAATAATTTTGTGTCTATTCTTACCATACCAATGTAAACATGTAAATCATACGACATTTTGGAAGCTAAACTGCACCACACAATTGCAGGTACTTTTATAATATGTAAATATACTTATAATACAGAATCTGTAGTTGTGCACTTGTGTTTACCTATAGGTATTCGCAATAGTAAATTACAGTGGCTACTTTTACCTTGATTTAGCAAGTCGTAGTCAGTAATCCATATCATAAGTACATGAAACCATACAGGAACTTTAGTACTGCGGATATGCAATACAAATGCTCTTTTTAACTAAAACTGTGATGATGACCTTGTGTAAGTGCTATTTTTAATTAGCTATTGTACATAGGTACATTTATTTAATAGTATTATCAGAAAACAATCTAACTTACTGTATTATTAGCTACGCATTTACCTTTACCTCCATTTTTCTGTGGAAATAATATAACTGTAAATAACAACTAATATCCAATGCAATCGTAGTCTACATCTGAGTATGTTTTTACTAAAATAGTTATTTCAGATTGAATTAACCACAAATAGTGTATAATGTTGTATAATTTAAGGTATAATAATCTCCAATTATGTAATTAATGTCAGTAGAAATTTTTTGTGAATTCATTTAGCCTATTGTTTCCTTCTGGACAAACAAGAGTGTACCTGTGTTGTGTTTAATGTTAATAATTAAAATTACTCGCACAATAATATTTACCAATTAAATATTTTACTACCATGGGCATGCCTGTAGACCTCTTAATAAGGAACAGTTGTAATGGTATGTGAATTTGCCATCTTACAGAAGTAATTGAGTAATCTCCTCATCTGAAACGTAACATTGTTTAAAATTCATGTGAGACTATGCACGTAATGTATAGTATAAAAATATGAAGCCTTAATGTAGTATATTCATTAAAATAACGACATTAAATGACGAAACTTTAAAAAAATAAACACAAAACCCCAATTATTCTAAAGGAAAAGCATTTATTTTATTCTTCCTTTACTAAACGACAAAGCAGTCTTTTTATTTCTCATTCAATCTCGGTTATCGATTCATTCTTACACGTAGCAATAACGATATTTTGATGAGGTTTACCATGTAATCATCACCCTACGACTGTAAACTCATTAATTGCGCTATTTTAGGTATCAACAATTTAAAGCAACAAACAAAATCGCACACATTTTTAAAGAAAGATTAAATATGGCACAACTTTTAGTAAATAACAACATTAATAACAGCTTTAAAACTAGCCAATTGCTGCCACTTAATCTAAGTAGAAAGATATAGTAATAAAACAATTTTTACCACGACAAAAACAAAGGAAGCAGCATCTCTTTAGATTTCTTATCATTTACTCACTAATGACAGTTATTTATGCATCAGAAATGCATTTGCGCGTTATAAGTAGCTATTTATATCGTTGCAAGGTACTAGTACTACAATCTTTACACTTATTTGACACCTTACATGTCCCCAGTTAGATAGCTTATATTAATTGCATCGTTACATATGCCTATAGACATGGTATGTATTTTCCTACAAGTTAGGTACTTTATTACAATGAATACGGTAGCTATTGGAATTCTGCAAACTAACTGTAGGTACATGATATTTTTAGCTACTTTCCTTATTCATGGTGTAATTGGTATGTATCCCTGAAAAAATATGTAAATCTATGTAATCATTTTTAGTGCAGTAGTCGAATATCCAGAAACATACAATGAGTAGAAGTAGCAGAATAGGCTTAAAAAGAGCCCCATTGCATACACTTTGATTTGTCAGATGCTTCCAATTTACTCGTAGAGAAAAACAGCTAATTTTGATAGCTATAATATAAGAACTACGATCTACATATCGGACAAATACCCTTCGTGTCGTATTAACCTGGACGGTCTGGAAAATACTAGAAACCATCGTTGTAAATTCTACCTTATACAGAACAGGTATTAAAAAAATCTAGATAACAACAATTGCTAGAAATAATTTGGTTTTTAAAGCCAAGATTTACCATAAGTTTTAAATAATATCATTAAAATGTGAATAGGTTATTTACGATATAGTAAACTAAATAATTTACTGTAATTAAACTTTGCAAGGTATAAAATGAGTTTAAAAAGTATATCTACTGAAAAGTCATTTCTGTGACCAAGACCGTTGGATTAACTTAGAAATTATTACGTTTGGTTAAATATAGGTAGAGAAATTCTTAATTAAAAGTTGTTGGAAGCCATAAGATAAGTACCTCATTTGACGATTAGTAAGCTCAGCTTCACTCTAAATTTTCATGGCAAATCCTATTTCTCTGAACAATTGTACCTTAGGTTTATATCGCATGACATTTATTTTCGCAGATTACAGAAAACTTTTCCTTAGATATAACAAACACCAAGATAGCCACACCCACTAGCATTCTATTCACATTTCTATCATTAAGCTTTGCTATGATAGGAGGTAATTTGGTCTAATCTACCCTAACAATCTACTACCAAAAGTAGTTTATCCTTACCTACTTCATCTCATAATTAACCTAACATATTTTATTTCTTTTTTTCCTGATACACATTATCGTAATGTTACTGCTGGGTACAATTGGCTTACCATGAAATTTTATAATCCTTTTTGTGTGACATTTTTACATTCCAAAGTTCAATTAAGCTTTACAATAAATCGTCAACTTGCTGGGTCATCCTTGTTATCACTACTTTTTCCAGTTCATTAAATTTTAGTACTACTAACTATACTTAACTTTTAGATAATGATACCAGAGCCAGACGTAAGTCTTTTTCCGCGCAGTGTTAGCTGCATAGCAGCTACGAATTCCATATGGAATATTTCATATATGTATGATAGATAATCTATCGTGTATCTGTAATAACGATTCAAAAATACATTAGCATTATAATTATCCTTCCTGAATTATAATAATTCCTCTCTATCATTCTAACGGCTAGCAGTTTCAGTTACAACTCTTCCTACACATCCGATAGAACAAAATACCGTATTAAGTACTGTTAAATACGTAGTAGATATCCCCATTAATGAGCCTTGTTAACTATTGGCAAATTTCGGCTTTACAGATTAGTATACTATGGCCTTCAACACTAAGCACTCATCTGACTTGGCTTTTACGCATTTAGATTATTACAGATAAACAATGACATCCAGCAATACAATTGCTCCTTAACCGTTATTGAGGACTTCTATTTCTTACATTACATATTACATACAGTACAACTCCATTGACATTCAATCTCTATCAAATACACCAAATGCACAACTTTAAATGCATAATTTCCATATCATACCCATTGACAAACCAAGACTAGTTTTCACAATTCAGTACAATTTAGATGCAGGCTATAACCTACCATAAGTTTTCAAAAGTCTGCCCCAAATATATGTACATCTTTAAAAAATTCAATTTGTGCTAACAAAATGTGATGCTAGTAGTATTACATCTTTGAAACTAACTTTGGTACCTAACCGAATTCTGGCAACAATATCAGTACACTATATTAAAAACATCCATACTGTATTATCTTCCAATACATAAAAGCATATATACCACAATAGTACTATTTTCTAAATAATTTTGACACTGAAATGTCTCTGATTCTAAATAAGTACTCCAAGTAAATAAGTACTCTATCAAAGTACTCTGTATTACATTTTCTAAATAAATCAGATCACATTTTACTGTTAACCCCTCTGGCAACACAATACTGGATGAAAGGTAACAATATTGATGAGATTCGTTGCATTACTTACATTAACAATGAGCGTTCATTTTTTCATACTAATGACTGCTTAATTTTAACCAATGTTCTTCCACCATTATTTTGAAGGAATTTTCTATAGTAAAATATCCAAATAAACGAATTGCAATTAAAGTAAAACAAATAGTACAACAAATTTTGCAATCACATTGTAATAGCTGTCATGTACAGAAAATTCAGCATCAATTTTTGCACTACAATCTCTACGGACAAACTGTAGAGTAACTTTAAAATCTTTAACAAGAATCTTACTCAACATTTAGTGTTATTCTTATTATTGCAGGTAGATGCTTTACTTGCTTATCTTATAGTAACTAATGGCTAAGACTTGAGTCATGGAGGAAGGAATCCCTTTCAAATTTCAAACTGTACAGTCATTACTAAATTCGTAAATTCGCAAAGAAACAAATATCCAACATTTCCTCAGACATATTTCAGTTCTTTCTATGATACAATTTTAGCCATTTGAGATTACACATGACAGTCGTACGTAACTAAACTACAATTAACAGTATTACAACATCTACCTTGTTTTACCAACAATGCGTTGCTACTACTTAAGTACTTGTAGAGACAGATTCAGTTTCATCGTCTTGTTTTCTTAATCCGCACATTACAGGTAACAGAAAAGTCTTGTTAAGTTGTAAGGATAAGGTTGGCATCTGGGGAAATACAAATTCCGGGCGCATATTGTTTTTTCGCTGGCATGTTCGTTCCGCGCTGCCTCTACTTAAATAAGCACATATTTCTCAGACGTTTCGTCATGCGAGGAATTTTTCTCAGCCATTTTTGCTTCTTTCCATTGCAAACCCCAGCAACGGGTTTCTGGAGATTTGACCATACGAAACGAATTTCCGTGGGCGTCATCTGATGAGAGTTTACCTATGAATTCAGAGAAAAAGTTTTAAATTGGAATCTACACCATGAAACTCGTTCAAGAAAATTAATGGAGTATGCTCAGGCAATGGTTAAAGGTCTCTGTAGAGTAGAGTCAGCGGAAGACTTTTCAACTTCAAAAAGGACAGTTGAAGTGAAGGAAACTAATTAGGAATTCGGGTCTCATATCAATCTTATTTTCACATGGCTGAGCCTATAGTCTCTTAAGTAGTTTGATTGAACAGAAGAGAGACGTAGATTGCAGAGGCGGGCGATCAACCGGAGAAGAACAGATCCGACATAAGAAAAATACTCTCTTATTATCAAACTTACCATGTAACGGAAAGCACAGCTATCCTTCGGGTCGATGCGGGAGTAAGTGAAGAACGGAGAATCATCAGGATAAATATGGCTTTGTCTGGCGAGCAATCCCGTCACATAAATGTCCTCTAAGTGGATAAGTGGAGTTGAGAGTGCATTTTGAAGCAATATAGGGATGATTTGTCCCCGGAGAAGATACGCTGTTCCTGATAAATAGCCTGGGTACACTCTACCCGGATACAAATATTTCGGCATATACAGCTTCGAGTTCCAGTCTGCAATTGGCACGGCTCCACAAGTCAGTCTACCGCTGTAAATAAAACAAAAGAAAACCATAAATTGGCGGGTTTTCCATGTTTTATGCAAATACCACTGCTTAGTCTCAGCAGTAAAATTCGATTTTCCCTACTGTAGAACTAGGGTGGCACATTTAAAATACAAAAATTAAAGTCTAGACCAGTAAAAGGCATTTCTTACATCATTTTGGCATTTGGCATGTCATGGGCCACTTTTAGCAGGCGGTCCACATTAATGAAAATATCGTCATCCGTCTTGAGTAGGAATTGCGGTGAAGATGATACATTGTTATTCATGGAACACGTCAGGTTCACCCATTTCAGCATGGCCACAGACTTCAACGTGAGATTATGGTACGAGTCATAAAAGTCCTCTTCGATTACATCTCCAAAGTTGGCCGACTCTTTGGCAACTAGTTCCTGTAATGCAATTCCCCAACAATTTCCCATAAAGTGTGAAGAAACGGAGTGTTAATGTTAACTGGCTAGGGTAGTATTCTAGTACGTAATATTATGTCCACACTCCGCTCTCAACTCATAAATCTACAATTCATCTAGAACCCTTTCTATGCTCCACCATGTACACACAGAGATGCATAACGGCCTTGCACCGTAAATGTAAATGCAATGTGGAGAGAAAATGCGAATTCAGTTGGCGAGAGACAGGCTGCCCATAAATTCTTATGTGAAGATATTAAGACACACTCATAGAGAAAGAAAGAACCAGCCAAGGTTAGTTTAATGTTCGCTTTTTAGGTCCATTTCCATCCTTACTTTCTACTGCTTTCTCTCTAAAACGAATAATAAGTATAAACCCAAAGAGCTTTTCACACATACTCGAGATTCGTTAGCTACGGCTTCTCCACATGACATGAAGTTTATTGTATCGTACATCAAGAGATTTGACCTCATGCGTCCCTAGCCCCATCCCGACTCCCACAATCCTTTAAAACTAAGTAACATCTTTAGTGTGTATCGAAATACTCTATTTTTCCTTCTCTTCACTATATACTCCTTTAGAAAACATTCCTCCGAAGACAGAATTACGATTTCAGTTTCAGTCCAACTCGGATAAAACCACAAAAGTACTGGAGCTTAACACATAAACAACTATGAAACGTATGACCTCACTCAACCAAAGAACCAACCAATTGTCAGTCAACTTGCTTTCCCTGCAACTTATTTAACTCGTTGGATACCCGTTTATTGTGGCAATGAAATTCTTTGTTGGTTTTCACTTTGGATTTTCGACTGCGATTGCACCAACCAACTTGCTCCTTCAAACCCTTACTAGTTTTACTGAACTCTGAGAGACCTTTTTATGTCCAATTTGAAAAAGTCGACTACAAAACTAGAAAATGGAAAAAACCTAACAGGGACTATTAGGCACATAGGCATAAATAAATTACCCGCATATATCTGTCTGCATTATATCTGGGAATAGATACAATGCCTTATTCTATGCATAATTCAAAGAAATTCTTTGAAGTGGAAATTTTGTGATAGATCTCTAAAAGAACATTTTTCCCTTTGAGAAACAAGACCCTGCACTCAAACTTATAGCTCCTCTGTGTAAATAGTAATAAAATACCCTGCTGCTTTGAAATTTAGAAGCTATTTCTAATGTTTCTCTGTATTACTATGTATTACTATCGGGGGAGTACTAAAAAGATCCTAAAAATTAACCTCGCTGTCAGTTTTCTAATCTATCTCGCACTTAAAAATGACACATTGACAGACAGCATGACTGACAATGAGACAATTTGACACTGACGTTTCAGAAGGGAATTTTTGACGGGAATGTTTTAGAAAAAAGTGTGATGAGAAAATACACTTAACGATATTTGATGTAACTTACCTCACACGTGTCATTTCCACTGTTTCCCAAGACAAATGCAATGCGAACTCCTTTTTTCCATAGATATTCCTTAGCACCCCAAGTTTCTCTGATGGCCATCCTCGCTTCAAAATTGGATGGAGCTGATGCGACAAGGATGAGCACTTTAACAGCCGGACCACAAAATATGGAAGTGCCATTCACGATGGTCTGTGAATCGAACGGCTGCCATAAATAGGAATTGGCATTGGCAGGATCCAAATAGTCTTCCAGGTTCAAAGACTGATTGACGGTCCAAGTTGGTAATTCAACTGATTTCAACAGAGTTGCATGTTTTACTTTCTTATTCAAAGTTAAATTCATCGTTTCCATCATTCGAGCACTAGCACGGGAATTATTAACTCTACTACTTCCAACTCTACTCAATAGCACCAGAATTGACATTTGTTTTCCAGTTGACGACATCCCTTTTAGTGTGATAAATGCAATACAATTTTTTGTTAATGAAAATAATGTTCATGTATTGTGTTAGTCGTGTTATTCACGTTTATGAATTCAAATTGTTTTGTGGACACAAGACACAAATCAAGGCAGACAGGTTGAGGTAGGCAGGTAATTATTTCAAATAGTATTCATTCATTATTAGTATCATTTAGCAGTCCAGTCCAATCAAAGTTGTCGTCGGTGAGTTTTGTTCGTTTGTTTAGCAGTTGAACAGACCAGAGAGAACAGAGACCAGTAACAAACACGAAGGAACAGACAGCCAGTAAAAAAATCAAGCCATGTCAGTTAAAATTAATACACGAGTCAGGTTAGATTAAAGATGTTTTCGTTCAATATTTGAGATTTGGTGAGGGTTTCGTGGAAAATGGCATTCATTACATGACAGTAATCAGATTCATCAGCAGTACATTAAACAGCAATGTCACAACACAGTCACAAAACGTGCACAGATTTTAAGGGGGAGAAGATCATGCGAAAAAACAAACATGCATAAATATATATCACTTCATTGCATTTCAATGGAACGCTTAACATTACTCAACACAAGCTATCTTACTTCACAAAAAGCATACTCATCACTATTTCATATCGACATTACATAAATACATTATTTCCACATACTACACACGAGCCCATGCATAAATTACTTCCGGCAACTTCTCTTTTAGTAAATTGCAAGCAAAGCGAAATGGATTCATTTTTAATGTACACTCAAGTACTGAATTGCCCTGCAGCGCTTCATGATTTATAAAACCTCCGGTTCATGATGTTATATCCAGCATGTGCACCGAAGCAATGCTAAAAGTTTCTCAGACACACGGGAATGTAAATGAAGCTTATTTGCATGAGAAGCCGATAGCAAGCGAAATGTGTTTAGGCAGTAAAACGAAAACTAATGCCGATACAGTTGCGATGTTTACCTAAGTAGCACTAAATATGCTCGTGTTTATAAACTGCAAATATAAATACAGTGCTGTTACTTAGCTCCTAAAGATAATCAAAATTTCCATGAACTGAACTGTTTTCAATGTTTACTCTCGACCTCTTCAAAGATGTATAGTTCATTTTAAGTCACGATCCGATTGGTTATGATTATTAATACATTCCCTCAGCATAATTGCATTGCGCAACACATTTTCAGACATTTAACTTAAGCTTACAACACCTGCCTCAACTTGCTAACTGAATTTTCAACCCAGATTAATAATTCAATTCTGTAGACGAACTACCATAACTCTAATGGATATATCCAACTCTTAGAGGTTTATGAATAAATTAATACCTAACATGGTTGCAAGTTGAACCGTTGTGCTCTGTATGTTGACACAATGTGTTAAACAGATATCTAGATACATGTAATTATAGGATTGCTACAATTGGTAATAAACTTTATGACGAAAGCGAAATTTGCCTGCTTTACCGTATAACCTTCAGCAACCAGGAGAAATCCGCAATTGCCTACGGAATTGTATGTATCAAGTAGATGACAGCAAATACTACCCACATGACTACAAACTCTAATTTATCTACCACTACAATATGTACTATTTACAATTTAGTTCACTGTAGGTACACGTGTACAGAGTACACATTTAATATTCCTGCTCCATTTTCAGAAGTTAGCAAACTGTAGGCCTAAGTTAAACATCACGTGAAGGCAACACATCAATAAATATCAACGGTGTGCGGTGACCTAAAATGACAATTAGTGACATTAGTGTCCCCATATCCGCCCGTGTCATAAATTTCATGTTTACTCTTACATACTAACAAGAAGTAAATATAAAAGTGCCTCACACAGCTCTAACCCCTGTACGAAGTACGATTGATAATAACTTAAAAATGCACTCACGCAAAGTATTTGCAAACAAGACTGTATGCTTTTCACTTAATATGACATTTGCATGTCAAAATATGGAAATAGCAATTTCACAATGTAAAGACCTATGTACAGGTCTGTAATTACAATAACTGCAATGTATTATGCTAAAACGTGGCAGAAGAGTTTCATATTCATGCGGCAGAGACAAGTGAATTATACACAACAAAGTTGAATATGCCGTAACGATATGAGATTATCCGTCAGGAATCCGAAGTAAATATATTACTCAAGCGCTCTAGTCGTCCAATCCTGAGTCTCCACCAATAAGTCAACGTAATCTCCTATGAAAATTATGCAGCTAGTTAGTAACGTGTGTTTTATCAGTTTGCAATAATGTTGTGCATGAAAAAACGGTAAATGCATCCTCAGAATCCTATTAATCGATGGATCCAGGTTAATTAATTCTATTCATAGCAAAGGAGATAAATACACACGTGGGTAGCAGAAATAATCACAGAATAGAATGAATGATACATTAAGTTACTACGCAGATGTTTTTTTCTAGTTGTGAAATATTTCTATATAATATACTGTTAATTAGCAGTTGGTGTGCCTAACTGATCTATGGAAGCTGCAAAGATAATAGACAAGATATTTACGTATGTATTTGAAAAGTTATGAGAAAATGTCCTCGACAATCTTTGAAGTTATCGAACTCTAGTATCATTCGCCACTACAGGAATGGAATATGATACAAGAACCAAGGCTGGCTCATGGAGGTTACATAAATATTCATAATAAATAACGGCTACAAAAGCAGCAAAGACACCTCAAGATAATCCATAAATTCTTTCAGGCACACGAGCAACGTATTTCAGAAGATAATTGTTTTCCTGTTCAAAGATTACAACTTTATAAATGTATATTATATTATATAGAAACTAATGCATAACTATGCAATAATGAATCTCAAGAGTCTACCTTATACTTAGAGGTATTGCATTGAGCATCAGAAGTGATTTATTCATCTTTCTGTTTTTGGACCACAATCACAATAATCACTACGGGTACATAAACCTTAACTTCTTAATCTATCACTTCACTACGAATACTTATAATTCACAACCGAGCGCACATAGGAATCACGTTCCAGAATAATGTAACGGTGCAGATAAAATTATAAAATGAGATTAATGAAACTAAATGATTCAACTGCAGACACACGATAGCTGATGATATCAGATACCTAACCATTCTACTACTATAGCTATAGCTTTACATAGGACACTTGTAGGTGTCCAATTTAAATGAAAATGACATAACCTCTATAAATATGAATGAATCACCGAACAGAGTAATACATAAATCTCTCAGATGTGGAAAGTTTAGTTTTCCAATGTTAATTGGGACAACTTTCTGACAAGTGTTTCTATTTTCATAATCGGTCTCTCTCTCTGAATCCATTTTTAAGCCTTAACCTTACCATCATTGCCATCAAGTCATTTTAATTTCCTGAATATGCACATTGTACCATGACCCATACACCATTCGAACATGTACGCATACACTATAGCACTTCATTTGGCAGTACATTTTTGTCTTTTACAATAATAAACAATCTCGCCATACGTATTGACAGCGTTAATGAAATTGCATGTCTGTGTAGCATTCGATTGAAAACGACTACGCAATTGGGCTACGACTACATAGACACAATATGTAATGTGTCTGTGTCTATGTTGTGTTAACATAAAAGTCATTTTAACTGTCGACATATTAAATTAACTACTAACAAAATAACCCACGTACATTATCGACCTGATGTCTTTGTGCTTCCTACATGGGAGAGATTCCTTCCTACACCCATAATATTTCAGTATCCTTTCGTTCATCCAATTTACTGCTGTGAAAGCATTGATCTATTGGAACATGAATATAAAAACTTCATTAAGTGAAAGTGCCGATCAAAAAGTGAAAATTTATTACACAGCAGAAAGTATTATTTTGGATCATGGACAACTGTCTCTTCTGAGCATATAGATCGGTCTCAGTCTGGATTTGTATACTCGACGCATAGCTTTTAGAACATTATGTGAATTTGCGGCGCAGATGCCCAGTGAGACATAAATCATTGGAAATCGACATTTAAGCGCAAACAAGTTTTTCCATCATAATTGGGAAAGGAAGAAATTCTATACTCTTTCTTATTTACGAGTTCTTCCTTGGATGAGTTATTTTCATTTACCTCGACCCAATTTCATTCTGCTTGAAAACACAATCAAATTCGTACATTTCCAACTCCAAAGGAAACCAGAACTGCGTTGCGTCTTTAGAATAGCATAATGAAAAAAATATTTTCGATCAAGGACCCCATGGTATCTTTCTGAATCTAGTTCTAGCATAAAATAAATTCTCTACCACTACTAGTAGTTCAGCTGAGCAATGCACAAATGTTAAATTGATTTATGCCGAAGATGGCAGAATTGATGGAACTTGGAGGTAACCTTCTTTTATAGAAAAATGACGAATTAATGAGCCCAGTAGAAAACGGTTGAATGTCTTCCTTAACAAAAGAGTAACTCACTTCCCTTTCTTTGTGCTACCAACTACTACTACATCCATTCAGTTATGAGAAATTGATTTTTTTACCTATTTTGAGGCATTATAAGTATAATTAGAGTGGAAAACATGGCATAATAGAACATTTTCATTTGATATTATATATAGGACTGTACTTATCTCGACAAACGTGATAAACGCTCCCATTTTACGATGGACATTCCCTTCCAACGGAAATTACAATTGCTAAAGCAATTTATAACTATTGAATTGAACAATAGTTGCAATCTAATATGAGTCCTAATAATATCACTCCCAAGTACCCATACGATGAGTGCGGCATTTGGCGGCATGCCGGAATGCCGCTACATGCTTATTGGCAGCGGCATGCCGCAATGTACCGGAAATGGGACTGTCCGGCATGTTGCGGCATACCGCAAT
>JABASH010000865.1:0-32308 GCA_019776445.1 Tomocerus maximus | reverse complement strand
ACAACAGTTAAACAGCGCCACCTATCTATTTTCTCTGTAGTGAGTGAGAGTCGAGAGTGCGAGTGGTAGGAGTAGTTGCTGTGTGAAATAGAAAGATATCCTTGATATACTATACTAGATTGACATAACGAAATCTTACTTGAAAGTAACAGGATAGCGATGAGAATGGATGATAAACAGCACAAAAGCTTCCATTCCCCACACTTCTTACACACGTTTCCCTGGCTTTGCCTTTCGAAAGGAAGCCTTTGGAAAACAATTATTACATTGAGAGATGTGGTAACGTCAATTCTAGTAGTATATCAAGGATATCATTCTATTTCTATGGTTGTGTGTGCATGTGGGTAGGTAGTAGTAGTGAGGAGGATTAGTTAGAGCAACCATCTCAGACTTATTGGCTGCTCTAACTATGCCGCCTTGTCTTTTCATTGGTAGGTAAGGAAGAATGGAATTTTTCAGTTTTTTAGTTATTACTCGGAGGTCAAAGGTTGGATTGGGCTGAAAATCACCTCACTTCTAGTCATTAAGCTGGCCTTTTCATTGACACCTTTCTGAATCTTCTACCTTCTACACAGCTCACGTTTTTGTCTGGATAGACAAACGGATGTTATAGGTTATTAGATTAGATTTATCTGAATTACGACTCACCATTCCCCAGCTCGTTGGAACTAACATAATAAATTTCATTCTTGTTCTATTGAGCCTCAAGTATAATAATGGATGTTAAGACATTTCACCTATCTCCAGCTATCCATTGAATTTACTTAAGTGTAAGTAAAGTATTTTTCATATTGACTAAATCTACGTATAATGTGCATTTTTATACCTACTTACAAAGTCTGAGAAAGTTCAATGCATTCTATTTCTACATTTCCGGTAATTTTGCCTTGCTAACGACATTCTCACATAAATTTCTATTTGGTATGCGTATTTGTTTTACATTTCCAATAGTTGGAATATCCTAATTTTTATATCAATGTGAACTGTCCTATCTTCTAGAAGATTAAACATGATATTTTCCAAGTATATATACCTACGTAATTATGTAAAAATTGATTAAAATGTCATTTTTACTAAGGCAATGATATACGTATTAACGCATTCAAACTTAAATTTGCGTGTGTTATCAGTTAGTTGTATTTGCATTAAAGATATGGGCCACAGTTGAACTGCGTGCTAGGGAAGATAATATATTTATGTAGGTATTTTACGTAGAACTAGTGACCAACAAAGCAATTTAAATGCGTTTTCTTCTAAGATTTATTGTTCTACGAGTGCGTGGAGCAATATAGCTGAGTTGACATTATATTATGCCAAAGTAACAAATGGGTTTATATGCCTTAGGGCAATTCTTCCAAAGTTGAAGTAAGTAGGTGTCTAATGGCTTGTTAGAGTGTAACTTTGTAACACTTCATAAACTGTGTGACAGAATAAATGGTCTGAGTCCATATTTAAGAAATTCCTGTACATACTTGAGGGTGTAACAAAAATAATAAAGCATAGTTACCCAGAGGCCCAACTTTTTCCGGTGGCATAGGAATTCGGATAAGAAAAGACATTGTTTTAAAGCAAGAAATCTCAAGTGAGCTATGTATCTTAGGGATGGTAGTTGTAGAAAAATATTAATATCGATCTTGTATTTCCGAGAAATGTGTAATGTAGCAGAAAGCCTTTAATGGGTCCGGACTTCTCTTGATTTACATTCTAATTAAACATCTACTCACTAATACTTCGAGACAAAATTTACATTAGCAAAATTAGTGTGTGCAAATGGGTTGTGTAATTTCTGAGAGTCTTTGTTGTAATTCAGGATTCCTGAGCCGATTGTGAGTTTTAGGTAGATACACACAATCTAAGTGGATTTCCTCCTACTCATTTCATTGCCCACTATCTCTTCTCTTTCCCCAAGTCAGTCAAATGCAATTTCAGTGCTGAGTTCCCACTGTAGCTCTGATATAAATAGCGAGGGAATGTGCCCGAGAGAAAATTAGAACTCTGATAATTATCATTAGTGTCTATACAGCTTGAAAACACAGAAAACGCGATAATGATGATGTTATGATTCGGAACAGAATGCTGTTTAAACTTTTGTGCAATTGCTAAACGTAATTATTTAATTTGTTCGATTTGTTCTGTTATATTACTTCAGAAACTTTCTGCTCGAATTCTTATTCTGTTTGCCTCATTATCCTATCCTATTCTTCTCAGAACTGCTTGCTACTGTATTACGCAAAATTAAAAGCATTCGCCCTCACTATTTACTTAGGGTCAATGGTCGGTAGTCAGATGAAGTGAGGATGCTCAGAAATAATAAAGCAAAACGAGTGACAACTCCACGCAGCCTGAGACCTAGACGTTTGTTTTCCGTTATAAATTAATCCTTTGGGACTTTATTAAGATAATTTTTCTTTCAGGGAGTCTATATACGTCGGATTCCAGATTTACTCTACCAAATGTATTGAATGTAACTTAATTAATCGCTCTTAATGCTCCGGAAAAGGACATTAATACTATTTGTGCTCGTTTGAGATAAGTTCTTATACTAAGTAAGACAAACAAGTAATATAAAACAGTAGCCAATATTATTTGGTCTATATAGCCAATAAAAAGAGTTTTTACCTACATTTACCTAGAGACAGTCTGGGACTGAGAGAAAGCTAATAACTAGGCAATTAATTAATTTTTATCTGACAAGTGACAGAAGCGTCACCGGTCGTAAGTAATTTTTCTGTGAGAAATATATTGTATTGTCCCTGCGTAATGTTGAGTAATCAGTCTGAGGAAGTGGAAAGGGAGCTGAAGTCTCCTCCAAGATTAGTCATTCATTCATGAGTGAAGAGATTAAGCGAGACGTCTAATGTCGCACAAAGGAGAGGAAAACTAAAGGAGGACGGCAACATTTTGAATTGAAGTCGATTCTTCGTCACTTACTCACCGGGGGTGCATTGTAAATGGAACTAGTTTTTACATTTTGTCAAGCTGAGCTTTCTTTACTGCAGCAGGGAGAATCAAGAGTTTTAAAGGAAATGTTCTGGAACTTCACATGAGAGGAGTCGAGGCAAGTCCATACATGCCATAACATAACACAAGTTGCTTATCGTCGCTCGAATGCCTTGTCTGCCTCCAAGTTTCGTCTCGGCGTAGCTCAGCGGAATATAAAGTGCTGGAGCCTAACAATAACTAAAGTAGGTGTGGAGAGCAAAAGGAAAAATGGCCATCATCAGGAGCGACCGAATTTTCTCCGTGGCCCCATTACTTAGGAGTAAGGATACAAATTACTTCTGTCTGCTTCCTTCTTTTTCCAAGAAAACTGAAGACATGCCTTGGGAACTGTAAATAAATAATTGAAATTATTTTTCCAACAAGTTCACTTCAGTTCAGCCAAGTCAGCTTTACGCCGAGTTTCTCTAAACTTCATAAACCCCAGTTGTACCTTCCCTGATTGAACTGCACTGATGTGAACAAGTGCACCTCAACCAATGAAATTCTCTGTCCTTTCAAAATGAGCAATTTCAAAGCAAACCTAAATTTCCTACTCCAGTCCATTTCATTTGTCTAGTCAAAAATTTGTTTAAAGTATGTTCAAGGATATTGTGTAACAATATTATGCACCTTGGAGAAAGTGGAAAGAAATTGCTATTTAGATAAAACCTGAAAAGTTAGTTTCTAAAAACTTATCTTTAAAAATCCGGATTTTTAAATTGATTCAAAACGGCATTATCTCAAGGGCATTCATGATTTCTATTCCTTCATACCTTGCAAATAAAACTATCCATCATTTAGGAAACGCGCCTCCAGACTAGGATTTTATATATCTTGAGATACAAAACTCCTTTTTCCAACAAATATTTTTGCAAATCAGAAATAAAGAAGATCTATGTTTAGGAATTGTTCAGATGCATGCATCTGAAAAAAATAAATGCACAGACGCATAAACAGATGCGTCTTTATAAACGGTGTGAAGAAAATAGACTCCCAGATGTGGCATTCGTGCTTTCTCCTGGAGTCATGGATGATGTATCTGCATTTAATTTTTGTCTTTAGCTAATCATGATAATAAACATTACGAAGGTATCTGTTTTTAGCAGACTTGACTTGAACCATGGTTATCTCATTGTAGACTGTAATTTGCCAGTTGCCTTCGCCCAGTTCCACCAAGTTAAAATGATATGAGCGATAAAAGAATCTTAAGAAAGTCTCTCCTGCTTCAGAGCTGATGTAGTGATAGTGAAGTGAGCAGAGAAAATGTGTATTAATACTCGAGAGTAAATGAAATGGCTCCTTTGAGGGTTCACAATCACTACGCAATTACCCAAGGGAAAAATAAGTCGTAAACTTTTCCTGAAGCTATCTTATCGTTAGATCCCGAAACTTAAACTGTTTATGAGTGTCGACGCTTTAGCTTCAGTCTAACGCATCAACTTTAAATTACACTTCTTTTTTAATGCTCAACTTTGGCTCTCCCAATATTCATTAAATGGTTTATAAAATTCATGAAATATTAGGTATTGATGCAGCAGTCTTTTGCGTGCAGCTTTTTCTAACGAGCATACTTCAGTTCATCAAAACTCAAAACAGTTTTGTGGCTATACTAAGATGTAATGGGCTCTCCTTCTTATAGTGCAAATATTCTTGGGAAATTTCACATTTTCAATCAATCAGTAATAAAGGACGACTTGGAGTTTTCTCATTTATTCGCACGGCTTGTGGTATTCGTATTTAATTGGATTGAATTACTCAGAGATCTCAGAGAAAGTATTTTTTAGAAAGGCGGCGGCTGAATATAAGTGATTCACACTTAAGTATATTCAATCATATCCATATGCACATAATATTAAAAGTACTTGTCTTAAAGTCGTCAGTCTCAATAAAATTTTAGGAGACCCATGGAAATATCAATAAAGAAAAGTTCTTCCTCGGCTTGCTTAATATTTACTAGTTATTAGTTACCCACATGGCAAAGCATTTCGTTTACGATTACTTTTGTAGAGACTCTAAATAGGTTATGTCATAGTCCTATGTATTAATAATTGAACATATTCCCTCTAAATAGGATTTACTAATAGCCAACTCTTTCAACCGTTGAGCCTGACAAGGTACATATACTCCATTTACAGGATAGACATTATGGTAATTTGTTAGGATATCTGTGACGGTTCCCTTATTTTCTCTCAGTTGTTTTCTCTCAAAACAACATCCTATATACATGTATTTGTATGCAATAAAATTGAACATTGGCATAGCAGGATGTGTTTTTAGATTGTTCATAGCTCTGTGTAATATGATTTTACAAGTGTACCTTGTACGTATATAGAACTACTTCAGAATTATTATAGTCAAGTGATATTAGTATTATCGTTGTTGTAGTTTTTCCATATATTTCTATATCGAACAACAATATCCCAAAATACGGGTTTACCAAATCCAGATTCAGTTAACATTAATGGGTTCCTAAACTTTTTCCATAACAGCATGTTCTTAGATTGTGAATGTTGCCGACAGAATGTAATTTACACGAATTAAATGAACATGAACCGAGCTTAGAAAACTCTATTAAGCATTACATCCACGCTTTGAGTTTTAGCTGAGCGGACTGGTTGAAGGCACGACGGTTCTTTCTGCTGATCTTGACAAAAAACTTTCTTAAAATTAAATGTTACAAAGCTGAACAAAGAAACAGTTGGAACAGAAACCGAGGTCAACAACAGAACCTTTAAATACCTCACGTGTAGCTTTGATGTGGAATCAACTTAAACCAAACCAAACTGAAACGAGAGAAAGCAATTTCTTTCGAAAGAAAATAATTCACTCTACTTACTTTCAACTTACATTGTCCTGATTTTATTTACCTTTCCCTCTCATACATCCACTATCTTATCTGTCCCATCACTTATCTTTTAGAGTTGCCCACAGATATAATTTGTCAACTTTTAAGGCACAACAGGATATACTCTTTCGATTTTCTTCCATTACAATTACCAAACTTTAACGAAATTATATCTATAGTCCATTTGAACCCTTAGCTCATCCTCAGTACCATTAACAATACGTGTAAGGGCTTACAATTGCATTTTATTACTATTTATATAATGCAGGACACTGTAGACAATAAATTGCTTTTTAAAATAGGAATTAAATTTCAACTTCAGTTACAGTTCATATAGGTTTTAATTTTTTGGATTTGAGATTAACGCTTGTATGGTACTTCCCGCAGATCAAACCCACATCTATTAAATGTTCTCACATTGTGTTCTAATTTTCTCACAAGACTCCGGGTCAATTCCATAGTAAGTGAAGTGCCTATGTACATAACAGGGTAAATATTGTTATAGTAGATGCACAGCATCCTAACCTGGTCCAAGTCCAAAATATATAAAGACAAAAAAGAAGGGGATCTTCCCCTTCTACTGGCCTATTCGGCAAAATCGGAGAAGAATTTCTTTTTTGTTCAGTTCTCACGGTTCTATCCTAGCAGGTCTCTTTGAGCATAACATTAGTGATTAGAGATTAGTATAACAAGAGTTCTCTATTTTCTCGTTGTTGCATTTCCCATTAACTTAGCTCTTATTATACTACATCATAATACTTATTGTCGGTGGATTGAACCGTTACGAAACCGACCATGACGTAATAATCATGACGTAATCTTAGGGAGCAAACAATACAAATACTTATGATATTACTATATTTGCGCCTTTTATCATAAGGTGTGGCACAGACATTTCAATATTCAATATCAATGTCTAATGATTATGTCAATCTCCTGCATAAAAATTTAAATGCTTAATTTAATTCCCTTATAGTATAAATAGCCTTTGTACTGTTACAACTAAATACCCAAAACTGATTTTCAAATGTTCCTACCAAATATGGTGATATGAGAGGAGTGTTTATGGTGTTATTCTTTTGTTAGGTTGTAAATTGTAAAAAATGTTATACTATTTGTCAGGGTTGGTCATTGTTATCTCAGAAAACTTCAATTACTTAAAATGCCAGTTTCTAAGTATCAATTCGTTTTATTCTTAAAAAAATATTTCTTATAGTTAGACAGACTTGATATGCAATATAAGAATATCACATATTGTGAACACCCAACTACTTTTTCCGTGAAATTGAAGTCGTTCTATTGTTAGATAGCATTCCGAGGGAAGTTTCGTTTAAGTGATAGGTGGAGAAAAAGAGTTATATTTGAGGGTATCTAATAAAATAATTTTATTGTTAAATGTGGTATTTTTATTAGAGGTTTGCTAGGATTCTATAAATAATAGATCTAGTGAAAAGAGTCAATGGTGAAAAAAAGAGTAAACGTATTTACGTATTAAATGGAGGACTAAGCGATGTCAGAGAGCATGAGACTCAAGAAAAGAGCGGACAGAAGATGAAAGATGAGAAAAGCCCATTCAAGTGTTACTGTGGGACTAACCGGGATAGAAATAGTTGGTTGGATGGATATGTTCATTCTCAAAGATTTCTATTCACTTTTTCGTAGATCTACAATGTAAGTGTACCTACCCGTTGCTGGCTGCCCTTATATCCATGTGTATCTAGGCCTTAAATACTATTCACACAGTATACAGTCATATACCCTTAGCAGATTTAGGAATGTGGCTTGAAAGAGAAAGAATGAACGATCATTGCCATTGCATTGAATTCATCCGTGGGGAATTGTTGTGAATGGAAATTTGAATGCACATTCCATTCCGTGGCAGTCCGATAGGCAACTCCAAATGGAAACTCCTTACTATAATAATAATAATATATATATTTTTAAAAGTCTTCCTACTCTGCTTTTCCCTGTTTTTCTCTTAGGCACTCTTACCCCTCCCTTTTGTTGTCCTTTACCCTTATTTACTGTTAGTGCATCGCGTATCGACCTATATATCCCTAGATTCACCATTTTACTGCACACTAGCTACTCCATAAAATTCCATTTCATTATATTAAAACGAACAAATCATCAAGACTCTCCTCTCTGTATCATTTTCCCAAGAATTGCCCTTTAAATCTTAGATCGTGTTCTAAAAAGCTATCCCAATCCATAATGTAAACATTCATCCTTACTTTTTCCATTCAATACTACAAACATACCTAATTTGGGACATAGTGCATATTTACAAACCTGAAAACTAATGTAAAATTTAAGATGTATGGCAAAATAATATTTCTAGTTAAAATTACATGGCAAACCGTGGTTTTTAAATCTATTGCATTAAGATTTAAAAAATGATTAGTAATGTAAGAAGTTTAGAGGAAAGAAACCATTATTTTGACATATACTATACTAGAGACGGAGAACTGAATCGACGAGTTGTCCAAAGAAAGCAATAAATGTGCACGGGAGACTCAGCACTTACAACATGCAAGCTCAAGGAATAAGAGAATGCTAAAGTCAACGGACAGACAAAATCTGTTATCTGGTCTACAATATTATAGTAGCCAGAACAATATTATTAGTAGGGCTATTACAAGTTTGACTGACAGATTGCCCTTTAAAACTTCATAGTGAACCATCAACCAGTCAACTTCCCTCTAAATACTTCTCTATTATGTAAGCCGTAAACTGCAGATATAAATAACAGAGTATCCCTGCATCCCTACACATAGAACTCTTATGGTCTTAGTCCAACGAATAGGGGAGACTTTAGACAGTCCATTCAGCCTTTTATATTGAAAAGCAACTTCAAATTATAGTTCTCTGGCTTCCTTTCTGGCCCTCTGGTTTATCTACGATGATGCATGTCTGCCATTGCCATAGATCACTGTTTGTTTGCAAGTACTGGATATAGTAGCACGGACTCCTCGAATCTTTTCCGTCGAGTATATCTTCCCATTCACGAGAGATAACACATGCCCCTGCATTCTACGGAGGACATAAATTCCCTTTAATTTCAAATGAATACGTGTAGCAGTATTAGTAACAGTAATAACTTCGCAGAAATGAATTACAGACGGCACTTGCATACTTTTGATAAGGTAGGAGCTACAGTCGCAGAAACTTGATCTATTTACTATGCTACTATTTAGTAGTACAGATTGCACAGACTAACCCTCGGGTTTCTGCACTATTTAAATGACATAATTCATCCACTGCCGTTGAACACTAAATATTAACACATGAATAAACAATTATTAAGGTGAGATTGAAGCTAGGCCAGGTTCGAAATGAACGTCTGCACATGTAACATCAGTCGTAGGTGTATAATCCCGAAATATAAGTCTAAGCCTTGGGTTCTATTTTCACATATAGGCCAAAATATGTATTTTACGGAGTTGAGGAAATATTACATGGGTGAAATGAATTTTAATTTAATTTAAATTTAAAAAAAGTATTTGGAGCTGTATTTGAGGATATAAATTAATATCACTCGAACTTAAGGAGAATTGAAATATTCAATATTTAAAGGGTAAAGGTTGGTAAGGGGTATATTACAAAATGAAATCAGGAACAAATAACAAAAGTTTTAATATTTAATAGTGATGAACAGAGGTCGGATAGTTGGTTGAAAAAGTTTTCTTCGTTTTTAAAGTTATGACTATGAGCCTTTGGATGTCAATGTTTCATGATGTTTGAAGACAAATGAGATCCACTTGTTTTTAACTTTTTAAACTATTTTTATATTTTAAGCAACTACATATTTTGCCATTTTTAACAAACTATTTAACTAACTATTTCGAACTTTTAGAAAACTAACTTTCCGACCCATGGTGATGAGACATTATACAATGATATTGTACACTGTAGGTACATGACGTTATATGTTTAGTAACTATGTACATAATATTATAAAGTAGTTTTGCTATTATCTATGCTCTTTACAATTTTTGACATTCTATAATTCCACTCGTTAGTTCATTAACATTGAATTCGCTTAACACTAGGAATAGGTCAACTTAACAGACAAAATTATGTATGGCAAATACGGACGCAGTGCATTTAAGGATAGGCATATCTCTATTCGTAAAAAGATACCTTTACTGCCTATGTTAGAGACAAGTCAATTGAAATCCAAAATCAGATTGATTGGAGTCAATTAGGTAAACGAGGTTTGGAGCTAATTACATCATAAATATTGTCGAGGGAAATGAATGGATGATGAATGAGAAGAGATTCTTGCAGGGCCAATGCATGTAGCTATGGACTCATGATCCTAGTTTGCTAAATCCGTTCTTTCATCTAGTTTAATATTAAACTCAGAGGTGGATGGAAGGTTTAGTTGTGGGCCGATGTTTATTCATATGGACTGATTTGAAAGAGAATGAAAATGAATATTAAGGGGCGGGAGGGCACGTTTTTGAGAATCACTAAATTAGCCATTGCTTTTGCTTCGGATCTTGCATCAACGACCTAATTGTAAGTCTGGTGAGCATGCCTCTTGTTTTCCTGTCTGTGTGCGTTTCATTTTCTCTGCAGTTGTGTAATCAGTTTAGAGTTACTTCCTCTTCCTCCTCGGCCAAATACTCCTTCTCTATGCACAACAACAACGATAAGACTGTACATTTTCCGCACCTGGCTAACGCTATGAGATATTCAACGCAAAAGTAATATTTAATGGCCAACCAAAAGCAAGGAAAAATTAGAAACACATTCTCTGTTCAATGGGAGTAGTGGGTTACTAGAGTCTCGGATGATCCGGGCTATAATGTTCCATCCTAGAAATAACGAATGTATTGTATTCCCCACTGCAGATGTCTTTCTCAAAAAAGGTTTAAAGGGACTCCCCCTTTTCTTATGCACCTTTTGCCCTGACTGGACTTGCAGTTTTAGACTACATATTTACTACTCCATTCACATGAGACTGATACATCGTTTCAGAGATCCAGAGAGATGCAGTAGTATGTGTGTATGTACCATCAAAATAACATTCAAAATATTTTCAGTCGCATAGGAATGTAAACTTATATTGTTTGAGTACTCGAATGTTTGTTCTATGGCTATTCATATATTTAGTAACGTATGTCAAATAGATATTTGAAATAAATTTGGGCACGAGCCCTTACCTTCTCCCCTCCTTGTACTGGAATTTTATAGGCCTAGTCCTCTGAAATTTCGTTATGCTTAGTAGTTAGTCCCAGCATGCCTGTGGGAAAGTAACCTGAAGTGCACTCCTGCAACGTGGATTCATTCGTCAGTTATGTGATTGCGCTACTGCCTTTTCACTTTCACTCTTTTGAGTCTATCTTTCTTCTCAGTAAATTACCGTTACCATAATAAGTGTATTAGGCAGTTGATAATATACTTATTATAACTATTAATTAGTTATAAATTTAAAAAAATAATCATGCTGTTAGAGAATACGTTTCTTAAAAAGTTGAAAAGTATCGAAAAGCATTGAAAAATATTTGAACAGGAGTTTTTGATACTCGGGCGTATTATTTGATAAACGCGTCTTTTTAGTGCAGTCAAGTGAAGTGAGTAAGAATAATAACATTTGAGATTGCAAATACACAAGCAATGCTAAAGTTTCAATTGAGCACGAGATTCTCCTTGGAAATAAATAATATATTTAAAGCTGAAATTAGGATGTTCACCTTCCGGTACAGTTCTACGCAGTGAATTGTGAATTCTTGCCAGGAAAGAGGTTCATGATGGCCGGGTAACCAAGCCAAAGAGAATTTGCTCCGAGATTTCCTATGGAATTACATTTGCTCGTTTTTGAAATGATTCTTGTGAAATACGCGTAGCTAGGTATTCTACTTCGATTAATGTTCTCGTGCGTTTCAGTTCCTGTGTCTCAAGTAAGTCGTCGGAAGAGGCTCTTTTACAGCATGTAGGTATGTAGACATAAAGTCATCTTAGATTCATATTCTGCTCAGCTCCCTTAAATATTCCATGGCTACCTATAAGTAAAAGTAACTATGGTTCCTAAAATATCTGTAACGGAATTGGTTTCTTATCATCATGACGTATTAATTACCTGCCAAGATACGACTCATGTAGTTATAAGTAGCCAATTCATGTACCTACATAATTGCATTACAGACTATTACAAGATAGTATCGATCGATTTCTTGTAGGTGTCTACAGATTTGATGAGTAAAATCCAAGAACTAACTTAACACTCGAGTTCTCCAAGAAACTTGGATGGAACAATGTTCCTGTTTCAATATTTTTGTTTCGTGCGGATGCCTGCATGACTTTAATATTTAGAGTATACGAGGAATTAGGCTCATGAGAAGGTGGGCTAAAGCGGATTCCGTCGTGTGGCATTTCTTGAGAAGCTTAAAGTATCATATATGGAAGCAGGGAACGTTAGCACTCCAATATTTATAGTTCTAAGACTGGCTCACGCCGAGATTTGCTATTTTCTGGATGATGTAAGCATGTGGGATAATATTAAGTAAAGCTTGTCCTCTGCTAGATGACTGAATCGCAAGATTTCTTAAATACTTTCAGCCTAAATCACAGCTCAAAATGAGAATGTCACGTAGTTACTTAATAGTACTTAGATAATAAGACTCTAATGCATCTGCAGTTTGTGGGCAGATTCTAAATTGAATTTTTCTCAGAGCACTTTGTGCCAAGACTATTTATCATGGGCTGACCTGACATGGCAGGTCTAAGGTGATTGTTAGCTCGTTCCTTTGGTTTAGTGTGTACCGTTTCGCTTGGTTAGACTGATCTGCCTAGTTTGGTTTGCAACATCCCAGGGAACTGGCTGAATTCTTCTCCACCTAAATAAGTCTTCCCTAACAGGATTTCATGTCGGATCAACTTTATTTCCTGTCAATTGAAAGCGATTGAGTCAATTGGATTGGACACATTCTGGCCTAGACGTGACCAATCTACTACAATGCGATGCAACCTTTCAAAGGCGAGATCCATTTATTTTGTCACAAAGCCATTACATATTCCACATACAATCTCTCTGGTCGATGACGTTAACCAACTACTAAACTAATACTTTGTGTAAGCACTTTCTTTATTATGTTTTTTAAGTTCGCAAACTCCGGAGAAATAAAAATGCAGAGACGAATCTGATTACTAAGGTTAGCCATTCACAAGAAATCTGTATTTAATGTCCGACACACTAGGCCTACTGCTATTTATTTAGCTCTAAATGCCATTATGCCTCAAGTGATTAACGTACTAGGCTATGTAAAGTAAATATCAGTCACAATATCCACTCACGACTCAAAATTTAAGAGCAGATTGTTTTTAATGAGTCCTTACTTCTTTTGATATCAGAAAGCCCTGTGTATTATTTACATTGTTATTCAAACAGGGCTTGTATACTCCTACCATAAGATCTGATCTCCTATCCTAAGGTACTTGTATGTTCATGGACATTTTCGAAGAAAAAATCCATAAATACTTTATTGCTAAGTAAGCAATAATGCAATGACTTTCCACATGGATTTGTACAGTTTTTAGTATGCATCTTCTGGGGATATATATATAAAGTATGCACATTTGAAAAAATGGAATAAAGGAACACTTCCATTTTCCATGTGCAGTTCTTGTGAGTGAAATAGCGCAGAGTAAACGGAATGGGAATAAGATCTCTTTCAAAGTAAAGTACCCACGGAATAAAAGCTTTTATAAAAGCTTCGCTTTTCCCGTATTTACTAGTAATAAATAAGTACTATGGCTAGGGGTGGCTCTTATCGTTCTAAGTCGACATTTGGGGAAATATTGAATTCCTGTGTGAAATAAGTAAACGTAAACATTATTTGTAGTGGTATTAGTGCTAAGTGGCACTTATACATCTGCGACGAACGCTAAGATCAGATATTATACCGTAAGTACAATTTGGCACGTGAGAAAATGTTGGAAAGAAGTATCGGGAAATCATAAGTATGCCTACATGTGTTCCGATGGTTACTCAGGAGAAAGTGAGTGCCTCTTCTGACTATACATACTTTTATGCCATTTGTAAAATGTGCTGTATGTTTTTACGTCTCCAAATCTCACTTGTCATTCCGTCAGTTTGGAGAATTTTTGTCCTAATAATATGTCCGGTGAAAATTTGCCAACTTCTGTCACAGGTTCGGATAGTAAAAGTTTATTTTGCAGATGAAATGGATGTAAATAGGAATATTGCATCCCACTTTGTAAATAGAGATATAGATAGAAATAAATATTGAGAATCGGGGGACGGGAAGCAAATATGACAAGGTAGACACGACGGAGTGTGGAAAAGAGATGTGAGTTTGATTTAGTGTTGATTTGAATTTCAGATGGCTTTTGCAGGAGTGACAAGTGCGCGAAGTTCCGGAGTCGTAGAAACAAATAGTGCATTCCGTCGAAGTCGCAGTCGAGTATTTTACGAGTCGGACTGCTCTAGTCCAACATCTTGGGAATTCAAAGAAGCAGCTCCAGTTTGCTCATCAATCCCGATGCAAATGTCACAAGTCCCAGTAAACTTGTCTTTCCGTCGAGCATCTGGCTCAGGGGCCGGATTAGATTCACCAGGAGTAATGCAAGCCATTGGTTTATCTTTGCCACTGGAAGAGGCAATCAATTCACCGAAAGTCGACCTCCGTGGAACAGATGGAAGTCGGAACTCGACGGGTAGTTCTGGAAGTCATCGCAGTCAGGACTCTGGATTCTCCGACTCTGGAGAAACCCGGGCGAGTCGGCGGCAGCAGCAGAGTCGCAACGGCAGCGTCTCCAATAAAACCCACCATAGTCACTCTCATAGTCAGAATGGAAACCCCGAGCGCTGGACCACAAACTCCCATCACAAAAAGTCATCCTCAGTTCTCTCTGTCCCGCCAGACTCCCATCAAAACTGCAATCAACGTCAAACACATTCGCCCTGTCTTCCCCAGCACAGCGAATACGCCCACAGCCACCACCACCAACGATATTTCTCCAGCCCCAGCCCAGTTTCCCACGTCCTGAGTTCCGAGGCTCTTGGGAAAGTCATCCCGAATGGGACGGCGTCCCACTTCCACCTCTCTCATCAGCAAGACTGCTCAAATTGTAGTAATTATAATCTCGGACGCCATACCCCTCTGGACATGAAGCCCCAGGAGAACGGGTGCAGTCCGCTGGAGAGACCTCGCAGTGGGCTCTTAGGAACTCCAGCCTGCTGCTCCACCCCCAAAAAGTCCAGTGCCAGTATCTCTGTGTCCAGTCTGTCCACCAAACTGAGTGTCATGCAGAAAATTGACAACTTCGAGAGTCTCAACAAAAATATGAAGACTCTGGACAGCAACAACAACAGCAAGAACAACAACAACATAAACGTCGTTGCAAATCCCCCTCATCCCAGCGCGGAGAGGAAGTACAGCCAAATGAACGGGAACCACTGCGAAATCCCGCATGTCAGTTTCAGTGCTAAAGAGAAGACAGTTGGCAACGGTCACGCCACTTTCCTCCGATCTTCCGCCGAAGTCGTCGTGGTGCACAAGTCCGACGTGTCTTCCGCTGCCCCGACTTGTTCTCCTTCCAGTCCCCGTCCGCCGTTCATCTCTAGTTCTCATTCTGCGTCGCCCACGCCCACCATTTCGTCTAGCGCTGGAAATGCCCGCCCCATTGTTTTCATGGCAGCACATGATGAGCCTGGTTTTAGCACAATCCGCGCAGCGCGCTCTTCAGCATCACCGCAGATGCCTGTGGAAGAAGAGGAAGATCAGTCTCTGGTCAACGAATTGTCTTCTTATGCTAGTCGTTCTAAAGTATTTTCGAAAAAGGACCCCAAGTGGCAGAGCCTCCCTAAAGGCTACAAACGAGTCCCTGCCAATTCCTTCACCTTGGACGGCAGCAGTTGCACTGCCGCAGGAAGAGAATCCCCCGATGCGCTTATCGTGGTCAAGTCCCACTTTGATAACGATGCCATGAGACAGTGGCTCCATGACTTGAGACAACAGACTGAAAATGAATGCCTTCATACGTTACAAAATAAATCCATTCTCCAGGAATCCGACAGCGCGGCCTCCAACTTACGGACTAATTACTACGGCAGAGCCAGAGTTTCTCAAACCTGTGCAGCCATTCATGCTGTTTCCGCACCTTTGCTTTCCATTAAGAATGTCGAGAGAATGGCCAGCGTCATTTCCGGGGAATTCGCTAGAATCTGCAAGTAAGTCAAATATTTGCGACATCTCTTATTTATAGTAATTATCTCTTTCTGTCAGTATACACAAGTATTTCCCAATTGAGCCCACAGTTATGAGTTCTACTTTACATAATTGGTTTCCTCATTCGTTACAAATCGTCTTAAATGAATAAATAATAATAATAAATAAATAGCAGTGCATGCACAGATAGACTCTGTGATAAATACTCTAGAAACCCTTAGTTAACAGAGTAATTAGGCCAAGACCTATCAGTCAGGGTTAGGAAAATAAAATTCGTTCCAATAATGCCTTTGGAAAATATCTGAAACTGAAACATTTAATTCTAAGCAACATGATTTCTTTTAGGGGTTATAGTTATGAGAAACTCCATTTTGATGAGGATGCAAATAAAATGGAGAGCAATTACTTACAAAGATAAGACAGTTTTATTTTGCTGCATATTTGGACATAACTGAGACATTAAATTCTACAATTTTAAAACGAAATAAATAATACGGAATTACAATTAGAGGTTATCCACCTTATTTACACAAGCCAGGGTAAAGTGTTACTGAAGTTTTATTTAAAATACTATTGGAATTGAGACTCAACTTCTTTGCGAAAAAATTAAATAAATATATATCCAAAATATACTTTCTGTTCAGAAACGATTTAATGCTTAGGAACATTATTTATAGATCTACAAAAGCTTAGGGTACCTTGAGCATTATTCAGCAACAGCCAGTCTTTCAAGCATTATTCATTATGAAATTGTGAACATAACCTAAATCTGCCATCACGAATGGCTAAATATGTAGTATACTTACTTAATTCCATGTTTCTAATATAACTGACTTCGTAGGTGGAAACATTATTCATCATTATAAATATGTACTACCGGTTTTGCACAACAATTAATTTGCTTTGTTCTGTATTAAATAATTAATTCAGATTTTCCGTAACCAATTTTATTTGTTTTAAGTTCGTTTGAACTTTGTGGTGTAAGTAATGTAAATATTTGACCAAGCTCCGAGTCAATTTTCAGCAAAGATTATATTGGTGGAGGACAATAACGGGATTCCCCAACTCCATCTTGTCTCGCCTTTATTTCCTGTTTTCAACACTTTGCAAGCAAAAATAGATATAAATATGAAATAAGCTTATTTTCTAAGATTTAGGTGTACCTACTATTACGCATTTTGTATTTTTTATGTAAGCTAAAATTATGAGCTCTACTCAATATCAAGTACCTAGTGTTTTTAGATTATTGACTGTAGATGGTTATTCACTGAAAAGGAGTAAAACATGACTTTCGTACATTCAGCAATCCAAAATACACTCTAGGCGTATATTTTAATAAAAAGCACAATTCCTTGGATATTTAGGTCCCCTGAGCTCTTTTGACACAAATGCTATGCATACCTTTGCTTTTATAAATTCACGACTTTTTTGTTTATGAGATTTGAATGAGTATAAGAGATAAATTTCTAAATCTATCTAAATTATTATACCCGCCTCGCATTAGTGACTTGAAAGAATGCGAAAATATCTAAATATTAAAAGTAGATGTTTCATTTCAATTTTTTGCATTTCAGGCATCTGGAGTTTGGGATGTTGACCCAAGTTCCTTACTCTGTAGTCAGCCTCGTGGACAACATCGGGGAGTTCTTACGCCACTTCCAGGATTCTCGTGGGTTTGGAAATCTCGTCAGGCTAGAAAACCGCTTAGCCACTTCCTGTTGTGAGCTTCGTTCTGCAGCCCATAGTCTCGGCCTTGGGCAGAATCTAATAAACTCGGGCGGAGATACCGGAAACGGGGACGGTGCAGGTGAAGCTTTATCTCAGAACATTTACTCCGTCATCCCTGACAATGAAATTCCAGAAACGGCTCGGCAAGATTACCAAAGCGTCGTGGGCGAAGTTGTCGAGGGCGTTGTGTCTCTGGGGAATCTCTTCAGTCAAGTCGTAGACCTGAGACTCACGCGGGATTTATCCGCCATTCTGGACACTATTGAGGGAGGAGGACTCCCGGCCAAAGTCGCACTCAGGTCTTTCGCCACCGTATTGTCCGACGGTGGCATGCATCTCTGTCGTCTTGCTTCTGACATCCGCACTGTCAGAGGACTTCTCGGTGCACTTCTCGACGCGCCCGAGGAAAATGAAAAAATGCTAGCTCTTAGGTGCCTTGCGACAGTTCTTTGCGTTGGCGAGGCTGTTAAGGATTTTGATAAGGTATCTACTTACTAATTGGAAAATTATGCACCATAAAACTCTTGGGATATTGCGTCACAATTAGTAAAGGGCACAGATAATATTTAGCTTTGTCTAAAGATTTTTTTACTCAGACTTACATTAGCGGTATTTCCCCATACATAACTATGCATAACTCTTTAAGACAAAATGCGTTTGGTTTACCACGCCACATACTATATCACAAACCAATGAAAATATAAGCAGAAGAGTGCTGATGAGGATATTGACTTTCATTTGATGATGACTAAATAGCATTTCGTTGGGATTTAATTGTTCATTTTATTGGTATAGCAAACCAGACATAGAGTCACCTAAAGAGTGCTCAGTAGTTTATGTTATTTTAAGTAAATATGGAGGCTTTCGAGGGTAGGCTTTTCTAGAAATCGAATGTTCGTCATTTAGTACTGAGCGTGCATTGGGAATTCTAGAAGAGTTGAGTGAGCTTTAAACTCAACCAAACGAACTTGTATATATTTGTATGTAGATTAAATATTATGTCGATGACAATTAATTTAATACACCTAAATATCTGTACACAGGAAGTCGGGATTTTCCATTGTGGTGTAACGTTTTGCTGTCAATAGTATTTTAAGTGTATGCCACTTACACTGTCAACGTACATATACCAAAAATACATTCCCTAAAATTCAGCTTTGCTTAGTTTCCATTCCAAGCACGGTTAACAGACACTTAAATGTATAATAATGTTTAAAGATGTTTCCATATGGATGTGATGTGTTAAATAAAACTGTTTTATTGATGAACTATTATTACAGGCTGGAGGGTTCGAAATAATCGCGGATTTGTTATGCGATTCTTCGTGTGGAATTCGCATCAAAGTGGAAGCGGTGTCTGTCCTCACCCAAGCCACTGACCCTTGGATTGATTTGGAGAGCTTACTTGGAAGTCTTGGTATTCAATTGGAAAAGATCATTGTAGCATTAACAAGTGAGTTACTACCAAATGGTGTCACTTAGAATGTGCATGAATAAAATGTCTTCGAAATGGATGGTTTCCAAAATGAGTTTTAGAATAGTTACTCAAAATTATAAAAACTCGAAAAATATCTGGAGCATATGAAAAGTTTGGTTGACCTTCCGCTGGGTTATCTTTATATCGTAAAACAGGAAGCATATTAATACCATGAGACAGAATGGAATTAACAAACCTGGGAGGAAGTACCAAGTTCACTTAGGTTGGCTTTTTAAATAGAATAAATGAAAAAGGCGAATCTTGAAAGTAATGAAAATGCTGACAAGGAAGAAAATAAAGCACGCATTTGTGTTTCATGAATTTTAATGTGTGGGGCGAGTATGACGGAAGCATTAGAAGTCAGTCAGAAGAAAGTCCTGTTCATTGTCCTTGGCATCAGTAGGTATTTAATGTAATGTGCATATCAATGTAGTTGTGTTTATTTTAGAACTAAAGCACTGGTTTTGTATTACATGTAATCATAAACACAAGTTGGACGAGTGTTAGCCTTGTTAAATCATAATCTCCTAGAGATGCACAGATCCACTGGCATACTTAACAGGTTTATACTACGATTACTGAATAGAATAAATTTGTCATGAGGTCTTTTATGCTAATTTATTGCAATATTTAGGAATCTTACAAAATATGTAGTAAGTGCATCATCCTAACTACTAGGAATCTTAATGATACCTACAACCTGCTATGGCTAAAATGCGCTTGAGAATGAAAATTTTCAATGGGATGTACATTTAAGCTGGATTTAGTGGAATAGTAACTGGAATGCGCATTTGTGAGTGACCCTAGGGAAATCAAAGATCACAAAACGACTTATGGTTTAGGTATTTATTATCCAGACGTGATATGATTCTGCAGCTTATAGTGAGCAGTAAAAAACTAGTATTAGCCGATTTATTTTACGAACAGATTTCTGGCTAGATGTAACATGTTAACATACAAGCACCACACTCCGATTAGATATTTGTGATTACGAGGACTTACTCCGCATTGTATTATACAACTTACATAAATAGGAATAATCAGCGTGATTTACATGCAGTAACCATTTTATTTTAGTATTATCTGAAGCACATTAATATCAGTATAAGCTGTAATTAAACGGTAACTGAATTGAGTTAGGTCCTGCGGTAAACCTTGCCCTGTTTCTTTAGTTTTCCTGTCCTTTAGTTCTTCTTGTTGCTCAATGTCCCAATTCCCCACATCAAAGAGACTGAATTCCTTAAAATGTTTTTGCAGACTATTTTAGTATACAAAACGCCACTGCTATGAGAAACATGAACTAAATATATATGCACAAGAATTTTTGATGGGGAAAGGGTCGAATTTCTTATTTATTGCAACACAGTATTTTATCGCATGATATTTTTGCAAATACTGGAGTGTGGAAAATAAAGGAAGTAATCAATACTGTACTTAAGATGAAAAATGCATCGTACCATTTTTATTTGATATACCTACATTGCGTTAAGTTAGTAAATATTCTTTTAGCGGGTATGTACATGTAGTAGAGGATGCAGATAAAGTAAGTAGTAGATGCCACCAAGTTGTAAGTTGTGTTGTTCTGGAACAGTTCCTAAATTCTGTATAATGGTAGGATTGTGCAGAATATTTCATAATGATTTATGTTGTCCTCTCACTTGCTTCGTTGAGTTGGCTTCAAGTTTATCTACCCTGCATATGTCTCTCAGTGCATTACTATGCCCACGCCGACATAAAATTCTAATATATTTTCTTGTCCAGATATGATTTCCTATGTGAGGCTGGAAGAAGACTCTTTTCTTCTGGTTGTCGCCGCAATCTCCAACTTGACGTTCCTGGAGGTTGCTTCGCTGGATATGTTGCGGCGCTACCGAACTGTGACTCTTCTCATTGATGCTGTGCGGACCAAACCGGATTTCTCCATTTTTGTTCTAGATCATGTAAAAAATTTCAATAAGCTTCACTGTTACGCAATCAATTATGCTTACATCCGAAAATAGTAATACCCATTCTATGGTTTGTGTTCACCCAGCCAAAACATTTTCGGCTCTTGCACTTTTTCATCGTTCAGAAACAGATTTTTTTGAATAATGCATAATGTTCTTAATCTTCTTCAGTCGCTGACTGTCTACAGTATCACGATTCAGAAATTTCATTTTTAAACCAAAATACTTTGCAAATCAATATCGTTATAGAATAAAACTAATTACATCAATAACATCTAGCACAAATATAAATATTAAATTCTGGGGATTAATCTTTTACTACCAATATGCAATAGTTCAAATGGCCAATCTCTAATGTAAAAAATTTATTTGGAAAAGTGTTTAAGGGAAAATTTGGATATAAAATTTTAAAATAACTGTTTAGGTTTGTCCTGATTTTGGATTATGATGCTATGTCTGATTTTAATCAATCGAAATAACTTTTAGATTAGAATTGTTGCGTATCTGAGCTGAATCAATCTGTCGCATGACAGGTCACGGGTGGTGAAGACAGATTTAAGATTTATGTAATGAACGAAATGAATTCATCATGTCTTGGATGCATTTATTTGATGCTTTGGGTAGTTATGACATTGTACATCTGCGATGCCTGACATTGCTTTACATTTATTTTGTAAATCAACAGGTAGCCACTATATTGGCCAATATGAGTGGCATGGAAGAGTGCCGAGAAGAAATAGTTCGTTCCGGTGGAATTCTTGCGCTACTTACGTTTCTTCAAAAGCGGCCTTCTCTAACGGAATCTTCTCCAGAAATCACAGCTTGTGAAAGACTTCAGCAAAAATCTACGATTGCAATCTCAAGGTTCTTTTCTTTTCATAATCGAGATAAGAAATAAGAAATAGGGAAATTAGGAGCAGCCTTCTTTGTGATTTACTATAATTGAAAGACATCGTCAATCGGGCACCACACAACTCAAAAAGAGACAGATTGCTGCATGAAATTACAAATATCTTTCAAAGCATATTCTTTGTGCATCTCCTTAGACAGATTTTCATTCAAAATTAGATGCTTTTCTTTAGGATTTACAATTTCTATCACAAGTAATCACATTCAATCAACATCCTTTGCATTGCCTTGTAATTCAAAGTTAGTTCTTGGTAAACATTACATTCGCGTAGGCCTTTTAATTTGAAGTCTTGGAGTGAACTCAAGTTAACAAATGAACCTCTAGACGATTATTATTCATTCTTCAGAATAAGTAGTTTCTCTGCATAACATTATAATACATTAAGTGGAAGTACCAGGAAACTTAGGTTAATACATAAAACAACATTACTTATAAGTTATTCACTGGAAGATGTTATGTAATGAAATGACTTAGGTACCGCATTTGGTAACCCCATAATATGCATGTTTAAGCAAAATATTGTAGTCTTGTAGGCGTTGGTATTTCTTAATATTAACCAAGGCATGCGAATCGGAAATCCGGGGAACTTGTTTGCCTTCCAACAGAATGTGTATAATATTTGCATGAAAAAGCTTTTCTGTGAGGGAAAACTTCCAGTTCCAGCGTTTACAAGTACCTGCCTATCTACATTAGTCTCTGGTAGTATCTTATTTTAGCCGGCTCTCAATTTTGCCAGCTAACATGGCCTTGCAGTTTAAAATGGCCAAATACGTCAGCTACTATTATGCCGTAATTATTTTGTTATCAAAAATTAAAATTTACTACCGTAAAAATTAAAAAGAGATAGTGCTTAAAGCAATTTCTCGTCTGCCTCGTCGTCTACTACAAATTGTCAACTTTTTATTGCAACATTTCAAGACCTGTAAAATCGTAGTATTTTTCCATTTAAAATCTTTTCGACAATAATAGACTATTAAATTTAGCCATTTTAACCGCTGCCATGTTTAGATGTATGTGTTTTGCATGTGTCCGAAGTGTGATCCTAAGCTGCTGCTTAAAGACGTATGTATTTGCATTTTCATGAGTCTAAATAAATATTGGCATGCCTACATATATCAGTATCGACGTGCGTAATATCACAAAAATATGGTGTCAAGCCTCTTTGATCTGATAAACAACGTGTCTTGTCATAACTGATAGGTATATTTATTTATGACAACCGATTGTCCCAATTTCAGATTATTCTAATCTCATTCTCGATCGTAATGAAATTCAACATCAATAAATTCAATGTCCCCTTTATTCATCCTTTTGTAGTTTACTGACAATAATTGAAATTGCAAGGTCGATGCTACATTTTATGCAATAGCTTGGTCTTATGTAAAGTCCCTGTTGCTGTTACTCTACTCATACACAACCATCTGAATTCATTATATGCAAAGAATGGAGAAATTTTTATTTCTGTCTTAGTTCTCAGAACCTGAGTGCGAGTAATGAAAGTCAACATTTTATCAGGTCTACGTTGCATTTAGTCAAATAATGTTTTTATCCCCTTATAGTTAAATACACTTCTCTGCATGCTTACCTAATCAAAAATTAGTAATAAATTATGCAATAAAACCGTGTACACAGTTCCCGTAACTTGGGATTTTTTGCCTATCATTAGGTTTTTTGATATTCTTAATTTATGACACTGTGGCTAGGAGCATTCTACTATCTTAGCTATATTTCAAATATTTTGTAGAGAAATTAGTAATATATTATCTCTACAGAAGACCTTTGTATTACAAAATAATGCTTTTATATCTACAGCTTTAGTTTTAGTGTTTGTACTCATTTACACTATGTTAATTGTAATATTCACACTGGCCTATTTAATTGAACTGTTTTCTAATATTTTTCTATATTTAGACTTGCAAATGAGGACGGAGTAGCTCAACAAGTGTTGCGAATGGGGGGGATTCAGCGTCTGGTTCAACTGTCCAGAAATGAAAAGGAGAGAAATTATTCCGATGGAGTTCTAATTGCTTGTCTCGTAAGTCTATTATAAAAATTGTAACGATTGCTTAAAATACCAGGAATGAAGTCTTAGACACTGAAGTGTGCGCTATTTTAAACTTTATGTGGCTAGTTAGTCAAAAGCGCCACAAACGCTACATTTTATGATTTTTTAACGAATGAAATATATTATAATCATTTCTACTCGTAGCAAAGCTGTAGTAAATCACCAATCTATATTGAATTTGTATTCCAGGCAACACTCAGGAAGCTGGTGACAATCTGCGGTTACGACGTAGTAAAGCAGCTCAACGCGGATGACCTGATTAATCCACGACTGTTGGACTCATTCCTTCTTTATTCATCTCGGCAAGAGAGTTATGTATGAAAAACTAACTACAGTAAATGCAAACAAATTTCTGACTGAAGTAAATTTACGGGCTTACATATATTTCCCATAGCCAAAACATTTGCATATTTCCCCGTAATTTTCATTCCAAATTAACCACACTTCTGAGCAATTAGTTATGTGTACTTGACAAAGTAACCAGCAATTAAAAATAAAACAATTGTATCTGAGAAACTATACTTTCCAATCCAGTCAAATGATCCTCGATACCAAAAAATGAGAAAAATGAGAAAATATATATCAAAGTATATAAAAATAGAACTACTTTCAAAATAAAAATAAAATGCAACCATAGTACTAAATCATACAGATACCTACTTATATAAATATATTGTGCATGTGAAACATATAATTGTAGTTGATTAAAATAACATTTTGGTAGTTTAGGTCACTTTATAAACCTAACAGTTGAAACTGAATGAAATCGGCAGAGATGTACCTATTCATAATTTGTCTTGACAGCTTGAAAGGTTTATCATAGTTATGGAAAGAAATAAATACATTTTAATTAACTTACACGGTGAGCAATATGTCACTGTGAGCAGCCTTAGTTAATGCTGGCTAAGCTTTAAAGGTCGCTGTGCTCTGCATATCTGCCAAAGTAACTATGATATGATAGCTGCTATTTATAATACAATGTATTAATACAGCTTACATATACATTCAATTAGTTACACTTTAGTTAGCAAGAGCTTAGAGAATTTCTGCCATATTATAAGATAATGAGCTAAGGAGTTCAGCATTGTATCATTTTCAACATTGTACTTGTTTTAATATTGTTGTAATTGCGAAGATGCTGTAGCCGTCCAGTCTTGTCTTTTCAAATTAATTTACATGCATGTACATATATATCTAGAATTATTGTTACTAAGAATAGTAGTGTCTGACTGTGAGTTCCGAATGCATATGCGTTATTCAATTAAGCTTATGAACTGTTAGTGCTAATTAGTAGCATTTATGAAGGTTCGTTAGTTGTCGAGTGACACAAAACTTAATAAATACTATTTACAGCTTCCTACGTAAATACAACTTTTAGTTCAATTCACGTCATTTGTTACAAACAAGTATAAATAAAATTTATTAAGTGTCAAATATAATGCAATATGCAATAGAATCATAACTTTGAAGTTTGGTCATGGGTTGCCAACTTAATAAGAGTGTAAATCAGATTTGAGCCACTGCACAAATAAATGTGTCTGACATATTACTTTGTTAATACAAAATAAATATTTATAAAATAGTATGTTGATGTTTTTCATGACTTTCCATATCACAAATCTAATTCCTAATTAATTACTACCTTTATATGCTTAAGTCTGTCCCCTTTCAGTTGTGTATCATTGAAGGAAATAAATGTTTTATATGACTTATTTGTACATTCACAAATTTTCTATGTTCAGTACTAAATAATTACTTGCTTCTGTTACGGTAAACTAATATTATTATCAACGAAATAAACATATTCCATACCTACTTATTTACACCTCTACCCATCAATGTTAATTTAAGGTTTTCCTCATTGCCAAACTAAAGTGCTTTGTTTTATTTTATTCTTCGTAATGCTGTTTGTACATTAATTTAAGCTAAATAATATTCAGTATATGAAATATATTTATGTAATAAATACATTCAAGTTTTATATAAATACTGTCCGATTGTTATTTCCGCTGTTCTGCGCTCTTGGGTTTCATGAGTTCACGACACAGTATGAGGTGTCGAGAGAGTAAATATTGATTACCCACGTAACATTTTGCTTGTTTTGATAAAAAAAAATTTAATTGCATAAACAAGATAGATATTCTAATGATAAGCCTTAATAATTTCGAATTTTAATTCCATGAATGCATACAAAGATAAATTTCTTAAAACCAATAATGTCTTCTGATTTTAGATATGAAAAGGGAAAACATGTTGTAGTAATAAATACTGCCTATACTTAGCTTTATTTCGTGTTTCTTCGTTAGAAGTATGCAATAATTTTCGTTACTTGATCATCGGGTGACATGCTATTTATTTAGTTAATGTCATAAATTAATTATTAACCTTAATCCCTGTCAAAATCTGCTAAAACAATTTCAAATTAGTTCTCCTAAATTAAATCATCATACAAATTAAATGTGACCCTCGGGACTATTGTTTCGATTAATGAGCATAGCTTTACTAAACAGAGCATGAAATTTGATGCCAGAAATCATGCATTAAAACCAGTTACAAACAATTACATTAAGATACATCTAATATCTATGGATCATTGATCAAGAAATGTGATATAAAAAGTTTATTGGCAGAAAAATAAATGAAGAAACTTTGGCATCAAATGTACATTAGTCAGATTAATATCTGATATTAATATTACTCACCAAGTAGTTTTCTGTAAGCAGTTCTTTAGTATTAATGGTATTAGTATGCACTGATTAATACCAGAAAATAACTTGGAGCCGCTGTCAACTTCAATAGTCTGATCTCTGGTCTGTCAAATGAAGATAATATCACCTTTCGTATTTCGGCTCCTTCATTTCGGTGATGTAAATATGACTAGAACAAATTCGTTCAGCAAACTAAGGAGTTTTGCATTTTTTTGTTTCACACCATTACCACAGATCAAATGTTTTGGGCAGTAAATCTAACCTGTATAAGTGTGAACGGATTCTAGAGACAGAAAAGCTTTTAACTCTTTTTTAAAACCAAATTTTAACCAAGCGTAAAAATTATCTATGTCTAAATCTAAATATTACTCTGTTGCTTCCTGAGAGCCAAAAATATTTATCAGTTTGATTTGAATTAATTCAGAATGCGCAGAAAGGTTGGGTAGTTATTTGATAAACAAATTATTTTACGTTTGTGTAATTCAGAATGGGGAGACAACTAAAACGAATATCTATAATTTTAGATTCTAGCAAAGTGAAATGAATTGTCGCTGTAAAAGACGAATCAAATGTCATGAGTTGTCGCTGTCACTATTCATGTATTCAAAGCTTATCATTTATTATAAATTTGCTTCCTGTCTAAGCAGACGATTCATAAAAACAGTTTTACCCATTCAGATGCAGTCATGACCAATCATATTATTATTTTCTCATGAACATACAGTGTGAAGAGTAGAATAGAATATCTTTGAAGCCACAGATTTCATTGATGATGATTCATGACATGAGACTACGTCTGCCAGATGAACGGCATCCCCATATATTCTAATACAAATAAATGCTATTACTATCATTCAATCTAGCATAGCCAGTACCTACAATACATACTTTTTTTGCAGTATTTTCTGAATAATTTTCCTGATTTGAATGCATAGACCTATTTCTAGTACGAACCAAAGAGTTGTTTAGACATTCAAATCCACAGTCAATTGGAATTAGGTAGGCATGCATGACTGTGTGCTTAGTTGCATTCAGGAAAGGAAATGTACATATTTACAACTTCATTATAACCATAACGAAAAACAAGTTGTATAATTTTCTTTTTTGATTTTAAATAAAATACTTAGGAGGTTGTTCAGTATTATATTTCATTAACCCCACGGTCTCATTTGTGGAATCTTTTCCAAAAGTCAATTAAGTTCAACTGAACGACTAAATTGACTTTTCTACAATATCTTACCTCAAGTGAGATTCAACTCACAAGGAAAAGTTTTCGTTTATGCCATCGACATTTGTCACTAGCAATACTACTTTTGTCTGTAGTTAATTGAAATATAATTCGATTAGAATGACAATATTCCTATGGCTCGCTGAACAATTATTGAATCTATTAATTCACCATTTCTATGCATTTAAATTATCGACTTGTTTTCTTTCACAACGTTTATTTATATATATTTATATACAGACCTACTCAGTTTGTTAGTTTCAAATATTCCATCTTGTTTGTACTGACGAAAATGTGCAGTTATTTTTTTGTCATTTATACTTAAAGAGTTTCAAGTTAATGAATAATTAGATACCATTGGGCCAAGAACCGTTAAAATCGAACAGAAATTGTTTGAAGCTAAAAATAACGTCAGGTACAAATTTTTTATATAGCTGCTACTTGCGGCAAATATTATTTTAGTCTCACGTATTTGAAACAAAGAGCCCTGAGTGAATCTCCTTAGGATAATTTTAGTCGGTCAAGACCAATAAAAGGCACAACATAATTCCTTTAACACATTTTTTATTTCTTATCAAAATACTTATTAATATCAAAATGATTTGTTAGAAATCAAAACTATTTTCAAGCCCATTCAATTTATTTGTAAATAAATATTACTTACTTAAATCCAAAGATTTGTGGCATTGACAAAGCTCAGTAGTGCTATGAAGTCAAAAGATTTGATAATTTTCAAACTACTTAAGCGTCTGAGAATTAAAATCGAAGATTAGAATTGATTTGGTAGGTTTTCGTAACATTCTGTCAAAATATTAGACATTTATATATCTATATAAAAATAAAAGCCATGGATAACTCTGGGATTGAAAACATTCAAATAACGTAGAAGTTTTTCGTTTATAGCTGTATGACGATCTTTGTTGTAATTATTTAGTAGCAGGAAAATGTTTTGCCCAAATTTGCCAACACAAAAACAGCTACATGCTCCATAAAAATATGAGACATGTGTGTGCATTAGGTTGGCGATGAAGTTGCAAGCTTAAAGTACAAAGAATATCAGTGTAATAGGTACTTTATTTGAATGGTGTTTAAAAAACGTGTAGATGAGTTGTAGAGGATGTAAACAATTAAAATGCATGCAGAATTCTATTGTGATACACCTTTACGTTATATCTTTATCAGGTAACTAAATGTGTTCAAACAGGTGTCTGATATGTTATAAGTTGCCGTAAACTTTTTATGTCTGGATTTATAACATTCTTGGATTAGAAATCCTTCACCCTGCCCTTCAAAATCTTAACTCGAGGCAGGTGACGTTTACATTTTCCAAGTGATATTTATGCTAAATTATTAATTTTTATGTCTGGGTCTGATCTGCATTAAAAATAAGCACACGAAAATCTATTGCCGTTTAAAAATCCATGAGATAGAAGATTCCTAGAGATGCATAGGTAGATGTCTTAACAATTTATTTGTTATTTTTATAGGTCATTATGCACGGAATCCCCACCCTAGCTTTGCACGAGTATTCAACATGCATGCATTGTGCATCCTATGGAGCAGAGATGACCAAAAATTAAAGTATATAGAATATAGTGAGCTAGAATGGTCAATGATCATTATGACTAGTTGGTCCAGCACTTACTGAAATGGAAATAGATAGCATGCCTTATTTTATCATACCAAGTTAGCAATGCAGATAGTGCAAGGATGATCCATATACCAAGCCCCATATAGATTATGCAATAACAACAATATGATCACAGACCAGACCACTATAATGTTTTATTAGAGTACATATTTAGCTGTATATTTTATTGGCGCATCAGAAAACGAGTTTCGCTTGCATAGGAGTCTTTACCCACTAACACAGTCTCTAGAGTCTCTGCTGCACTGCTGCGTAGGTAGGTACATTGTTTTGGCTAGTTAAATTTTTATATTTCTCCAAGCCGACACGTGCAGGGTATTTAGCATACTAAAAGCTAACTGGAGAACTATTGCAAAGTGAATTAAAGGTTAGGATATGCCTACTTGTTAGTCCGCCAAAGTCAATTCTGTCATGCTTGCAAAACATGATGCTTAAACTAGGTGCACCAAATACTATATTGCGTCATTTGATCCACGTAATGAATTATCGACACATGTACTATGAACATCAAAACAAAAAAGGGAAAAAATTATTTTTGCTGAAATCTTGAGAAAATAAATAAATTATGACGTAGCTGCTGTAACCTGACATTTTGCTTGTAAACTTATTTTCTTGTGAGAATAAAGTTTACAATGCAATGCATATTAAACAGATAAAGATAGCGTTCTAGAAGTACTTTATTGACGAATTAACTTCTTTCTAATTATGCTATTCCATGTAACTTCATGTATTCTAATTATTTCATGATTTTACCACACCTGCAGTTGAAGATATTCCCACAATATATCATTGACTGGATAACTTCAGAAATATTGGTAAACGCCTAATGAACTGCCACTATAATACCTCCCTCAGCATTAATAAGCAGCGGCTTCCTTACCATTAGTCAGGTCAAATTATAGGTATACTTTATGTCGATTTGTATATAACTAAATGCATTGATATAACAATTTTTTAATACCTTGTATTAAGGCTCTCTGGTCGATACTAGATTTTACTACTGGAACTACGATAATAAATGAATCCACATCATAGTCGCATTTACAGAGGATAAAGTCGGCATACCGTAAGCTGTTTTTTGTGTACAGCATGCCGTAATAATAATAACCAAAGACACCACTTTTGCAGCTAAATAGCATGACGGCATGCCGTAAACTATTTTTGTGAACCATTTACGACATTTACGGCACACTCGATAATCTGCTCATTTATTGTCTGACACTCCGTAGAAAAATCTTCCCATCCTTCAGTTCGACTGCATACTAAGTTAAGGAGAGACTCAGAATATTGATAATAAACCCCATTTTGGGGTAACTGATTTCAAAATGTAGCTCAAAAAGAAATTCTACAGAATAATAATTTTATGCTTTGATAAATTTAGTAGTACAAGTACTAGATATATTTAGAAAATTTTTGAAAATACATAAGTAGTTGCCTAATATATTGATTCTTGTCAAATATATGGTTCCGGTTTAAAAATTGCTGTTACTATCCCCACGGAGTGGGAATCAATATTTTGTGCAGCCGGCCTTAAGATTTTTGCCTGCTTATTATTTGATATTAATGTGTAAAACATTAGTCAAAAATGAGCATGAATAAATTAAATCATAAGAGGTTAGCCATTGCAGTTCAATGGGAAAATATTTATAAATTTATCCATTGCGACGCTAATTACAAATTACCTTTCTGACGCAGATAAGCTCGTTACACACGTGTACCATATAAAAACGAGGAAGTTCTTCAATCTTGGTTAATTATTGAGCTTGAGTTTAATTAGTGCTTAAGTTATGGAATACTTATAGATGTAGCCCGGCAAAGATAAAATTAATTTTGAAAACAAGCCTTTTAGTAATTGTGAAACGAGAGTATAAAAATGATGTTTCTTGTATTATTAATTACGAATAAGTATGAAGATACGCATGGAGAGTAGAGATCCACTCACGTAATGATTGAAATAAGTCTACAATTGCATTTCTTGGGCAGTTGTTTGTAATAGAAATATGTTTTTCTATTGATTTTGCTTTGCTGACCTCGTACTCTGCTCTCTGTGTGTGTTGTTGAAGATACATTATTTTCAATGCTTGAAGGAAATACTGGGCGTTGATGAATTAGATGATCAATAGTCAAATATAAAATATCGTAAATGAACCATTACTGTCCAAATCTATGCATGACATAATATACAAGAAGAGATTAAATACTAAAGTACACGCGTCACGCGTGCGATACTCGCTTGAACAGAAAATAGTTAGTGGAGAGCCTATCGGATGTGCAGATTCAGATAGGTATACAAATTTCAGCGTTATCCAAGTCATGGCAAAAATAATTGCAATTGTACCATGATTCTGAGTAAATGGACAGGTTTTACTAGTTAAATGCGAAGAAGAGGAGTACATACCTTTCCTAGTACAGTTTAGAGTGCTAAGTGCATAATGCAGTGATAAGAGCTGCAGAAAATACTTCTTATGTGTTTACTGTGGTGAGTGGATGGCATTATTAGAGAGTATGAGATGGAAGCCGGGACGCTATCCGCTTCGCTTCGTACGTCATTGATACGTCATCAATCGAGGCGA